>PVHP010001579.1:0-64489 GCA_004024765.1 Zapus hudsonius
CTCTCTCTCTCTCTCTCTCTCTCTCTCTCTCTCTCTCTCTCTCTCTCTCTCTCTCTCTCTCTCTTTGGTTTTTCGAGGTAGGGTCTTGCTCTAGTCCAGGCTGACCTGGAATTCACTATGGAGTCTCAGGCTGGCCTGGAACTCACGGTGATCCTCCTACCTCTGCCTCCTGAGGGTGTGATGGCACGTGCAACCACACCCGGCTGTTTTGTTTTCCTTTTCGAGAAAGAGTCTTGCTATGTAGCCCAGGTTGGCCTCAAACCCAAGACAATCCTCCTGCCTCAGCCTCCCAAATGCTGGGATTATAGGCATGTGCCATCACTGCTATTTCTACTTATTTAAATTTCCTTTCTAGTAAAATAAATTTTAAAAAGAAAATGGACTGGAGAGATCTCAGCAGCTAAGAAAGACACTTGCCTATAAAGCCTAACAACCCAGGTTCAATTCTCCAGTACCCACATAAAGCCAGATGCACAAAGTGGCGCATGCATCTGGAGTTTGTTTGCAGCAGCTGGAGGCCCTGGCGTGCCCATTCTCTCTGTTTCTCTTCTATTTCTCTCTGCTTGCAAATAAATAAAAATAAAATAAAAATTTAAATTTCTATTCTAGGATAGTTATGTATCTGTAGAACTAAGATGATAAAAGATGAGTAGTTATAAAAAAAATTGAAGAAAGGTAGATTACTAAAATGAAAGTAATTTGGGCTGGAGAGATGGCTCAGCAGTTAGGGTGCTTGCCTGCAGAACCTAACAACTCAGGTTCGATTCCCCAGAATCCAGGTAAAGCCAGTTGCACAAAGTGACATATGCATCTGGAGTTCGTTTGCAACAGCTGGAGGCCCTGGTATACCCATTCTCATTCTCTCTCTCTCTCTCTCTCTCTCTCTCTCTCTCTCTGCTTTACCTCCTTCTCTATTTGCAAATAAAACAACATTAAAATTAAAATATTTTACTTTATTGGCACTATGCTCTAACTCACTAAGCCAACCGACTAGACAGCATTCTCTCTCATAGTTTCCAGTTATGGAGAAAGAAAACTGCTTGACCCGATAAACAATATATTCCCTTTAACAAACCTTCTTGAATGTATCTGTTCATTCAATAACTATGTATTGAGCATTTACATGATTGTATAAGAGGATAATTGCCCCTTTCAGTTGAGTCTCAGAACCTCACATCTATCTGGCATCACCAAGACCTCAAGAAGGCCAGGTGAAACCAACATGTCTGCAAATTCTGAAAAGAAACAGCCTCTGCTGCAGCAGGAACCTGTAGTGTCCCTAAAGGCATGCTTTCCCCTTCATCCTGGGCGCACACAGGCCTTCCTTGTATTTGGCTGTGTCTATTGATTGAATTCTAGCCAATGCATTAGATGCTCTAGGCATCACTTTTGAGTCTTCTGCCCAGTCTTTCACGCTCCTTCCCTCTGAGCACCAGCCCATGCTTCTATCCTCATGCAGCCAGGCTGGCAAGGATAGGACCTCCCATGCTGAAAATAGAAGAGCTCTGTCAGCCGGCATCCCCCAGTGACCATGCAGGGGACGCCGACTGCTCTTTGCTTGCCAGTTCAATGCCATTATCAGAACAGAGGTGAACATCAATCATGTCGAATCTTATCCATTTGGGGTCTATGGTTTCAGTAGCTACCCTAATTTACCCAATCCATAGAATAATTAAGCCTTCAAACTTCATACCTATAAGAAGGAAAACTGAGGAAGAGTGACAAATGTTTAATAGCACTGAATAGATTTACTATTTGTCATAGACAAAAAAACTCAAAAGGTTTTGGGGCTGTTGTTATGGTTACCCTGGGGTTATGCCTTTTCTAGGTAGAAATAGCTTTCTTTTTGATTTTTTTTTGCCTTGCCTTGGTTCTGCCAATGCAAGGGAGGTAGATGAGTGGGTAGACAGACACATGTAGGAAAAGATTTTTAAAAAATATTTTATTTATTCATTTTCAAGGAGAAAGAGAGAGAGAGAGAGAGAGAGAGAGAGAGAGAGAGAGAGAGAGCGCACCAGGGCCACCACCTTGTGGGTCTGGCTTATGTGGGTACTGGGGAATTGAACCCGGGGCCTTAGGCACTGTAGGCAAGTGCCTTAACCTCTGAGCCATCTCTCCAGCCCAGGAAAAGATTTTTTAAAGGTAATGTATAAACAGTATGCCCTCCAAAATGGTGGTAATCGATTGAATGCCTTCAATGGCAGATGGAAATATTAAAGCTGAATCTAAGGCTTCAAGAAGAGCCTGGTTTGGGGGATCTCTGGTCATTGCTCTGCCAGCCCAGCCCTATTGATGACCTCCATTAGAGTCAGGCCAAACCTTAGCCATGCCCTGAACCAATGTTATCAAAGCCTCAAGATAGCCCTGGGAACTTGTTCTGTATTGAGGGGCCAATGGGGTCTGAAATAGGATGACTTTAGCTGCTTTAGCCTTCAGGATGCTTTGGGTTAACAGTGATAGAAAATTCAAACCAAGTTGACTTGTGGTGATAAGGGATTTATTGATCTATATCACTGAAAAAAACAGCAGCAGGGACTGGCTCCAGGCTGCAGCCATGGCTGGACTGAAAGGCTCCAATATATTCCTAGTCTTCCCCCACCTCATCTCTGTCTTCCTCTGCTCTTCCCACCTGACTGACAGTCGTGGCTTCACACCCACTGTCTGGTGACTGTTTCTTCTCTGACTCTATCCCAGAGGCTAGCGAGGCACAATGCTCTGATTGGCCAGGTGTGGTCATGTGGCCAACTGGGGCCTGTGGGAACTCCATCCAGAGCACAGGGACTGAGAGCAGAGAGAAGCAATGGCTTCCCAAAGGACCTTCAAGCGCTATCACTGCACAGGGGAAGAATGACACCAAGCAGACAAACCACACCGGTTTCCTACAGGTGAGCACTGTTAAATTCAGGCCATGGCAGGGCGCATACCGCCACACTGCATCACTGCTATGCATCCCCTCACCTCTGGCTCTTCTCGTGCTAGGGAAGGGTGACCAGAGCCCTCACTCTGAACCTCAGCATCGGGACACAAATTCTGTCCCACTAGCCTGAGGTATCGCAAGCCTTTCAGTCAAGGCTGGTTTCTGGGTTTCCCTAATTCTGAGTAGGTTAAGAGAAGCAACTTTGGGATCTGCAGTGAAACTTCTGCCCATGGCTCTTGCTTCTGACTTCCCTCCATTGATCTTGCCTTCTCTGCTTTCTGATTTCTGTAGCCATTCATTCCCTGTACAGTGCTCCTCCTGCCCTCGTAGCCTGTGCTCTGTGGTTAGTGCCATCTACTTCCATTGCACTTGGGCTTTTAAAATTAGTTATTTATTTACAAGTAGAGAGAAAGAAGAAAGACACACAGAATGGGCACACCGGGGCCTCCCATCACTGCACATGAACTCCAGAAGTATGCACCACTTTGTGCATCTGGGTTTACATGGGCACTGGGGAATTGAAGCTGGACTGTTAGGCTTTGCAAGCAAGTGCCTTCACCACTGAGCCATCACTACAGCCCTGCACTTGGGTTTTGCTCAATTCCATGAAGTTGTCATGAGACGTGGCTCTGTCTGTCTGGACTTGTATTATTAATGTCTTCTCCTCCTTCTCCTCAGTCTCACTTGCTGACCCAACTTACCCAGTCCTGCTCTGCGGCTAAGTTGGGCCACATCTCCACGGGTCCTGGAAGCTCATAGCTGTGAGGACTGGTGATTCATTACTCTTTAACCTGATCCTAGAAAAGGAGTCAAGTGTCCCCTTGGACCCTGGCATTGAGACCCTCCTCTGGCCTTGTGACATAAGCATACTGGAGGTGTTTATAGATTTGAAAATGCAGTCTCTCCAATGCATGCACATCTGTAGCTAATAATGGTATATACAGACCTGAGGAGAGCTTAGGGAAGAAGATATTCTGTGCCTGTTGAAGCAAGCAATAATGTGGGTTCCCCAGAGGCCTGCTGAAGGGGCCATGTACCATTATCTCTAATGCCACCCATGTGGGCATGGTCCTTTGTCATCTCAGGGAAATTCAGAACCCTTCAGGGGTTGGGTTTCCATGGAAAACATCTTCTTAAAAACTGTCAGTTCTCAGGAAAAAAAGAAATTTATTTCTTATCTAGAAAGTACTGAAAATAAGAATAAATGTAATGATAACAGCTAACATTTTGAGTCATTTTTATGTCCCAGGCACTATTAGAAATCCTTATAACACTGCCACAACATGGGTATTACAATCCTTACCTTCTAAAGGCAATGGTAAAATAATGCGTCTGCAGTTGCATCACTGGTCAGGTACGGCAGTGGAGTTCAAATGCAGCGGGTCTGATGCTAGGGGCTGTATGCATACCGTCCCCACCACAGAGCGTACTTTCTGGAGCAGAGGCCCAGGTCTCATGAGGGCTTATGCCAAGCAAGAGGAAGTCCCAGGAAGAGTGTGCTAAGCCAGAGCAGAGCCTCCTTAGGAGTTGGCAGTGTCTTCTCAGGCTGACCCCAACCTAGAGGTGAGGCTCAGATATCACTGATGGGGAGAGAGTCAGACCAGGAACATAAGGGCTCAGAATCAGGTTGCCAAGGTCAGAAGGCCAAGTGCAGGAGGAGGCTTGAAGCTGGGCAGGACAGGGCAGGAGAGAAAGTTGATCTCCCAATAATCAACAACTTGGTTTCTTTCTTTAAAAAAATTTTTTTTTTTTGGATTTAGGGTCTCACTCTATCTCAGGCTGACCTGGAACTCACTCTGTAACTCCAAGCTGGACTTGACCTCATGGCGATCCTCCTACCTCAGCCTCCTGAGTGCTGGGATTAAAGGTATACAACTACCATGCCTGGCTAAAATATATTTTATTTACTTATTTAACATTTTTTGACAATCACCATATATGCAGACAATATACCATGATCATAATCTGCTCCCACAACCCTCCCCTTCCCCTCTCCTCCCTCTACTGAATCCTTTCTTTCCAACTAGTCTCTCTTCTCTTTTGATGTCATTATTTCCCCTTCTATTGTGCAGCTCATAATGTAGGTAGCATCAACCACTGTGAGGTCATGAATGCCACTGTCACTCTGTGTCTGGAAGACAGCACTGCAAAGAATTCTTCCCCTCCTTTGGCTCTTATATTCTTTCTGCCACCTCTTCTGCAATGGTCCCTGCGCCTTGGAGGGTGTGATAGAAATGTCTCACTTAGTGCTGAGCACTCCAATGTCACTTCTTCTCATCACTTTGATGAGTTTTGAGTCATCCCAGTGG
This sequence comes from Zapus hudsonius, assembly GCA_004024765.1. NCBI lineage: Eukaryota > Metazoa > Chordata > Mammalia > Rodentia > Dipodidae > Zapus > Zapus hudsonius. Next base: position 5,227 of record PVHP010001579.1, read on the forward strand.
TCACCACCATCTGAAAAGAGAAGCTTCTCTAACCAAAAAATGAGAGTAGCATTAATGTATGGACAGAAACGTAAGTATTTAGAAGGCCATTTGGTGGTATCTTATATCCATTTAGCCAGACAAGAGTAGGAGTCCCCTACCCCCTCCCCATGCCCCCACACACAGACAGGGCCTATGACCTCCCCAGTCACAGGCTTCTGATTAGGCTTTCAGCACCAGGTTTGAATTCCCTCTCATGGAGCAGAGCTCAAATCCAATCAGAGAGTAGTGGATTTCCCCCACAACAGATGTGACACCATTGCACCAGTTGGTACATTTGGCCTGGCTGGCCAGCAGCGAAGCTTTTGGGGTACACTGCTGGTTAAAACCGTTGATGACTTTGCTCCCCCAACAGGCTGCATGGCTCTTTCTAGCATCCTGACAGTCAACAGGGAGGCTTCCCACTCAGCTCTGGCTTGATTGACATGGTTTCTTAAATGCAAAGTGTTTCACTCTTTAATTACAAGTCTTGGCTCAACAATTCTGTGGGTTGAGAAGGATACAGATGTGGTCAGTGGGCACTCAGAAACCACATTAAAGTATTTTCTGGGCTGAGTACCCCAGTGGGGCCACACAATGCCCAGGGGACTCCTGAGAAGCCATTGAAGGCATGTGCAGAGGAGAGAATGAGAATTAGGGATGGGCATGTGGCATTTGCCTGTCATTCCATCAATCTGAAGGTAGAGGAAGGAGGATCAGAAGTTCAAGGTTATCCTTGGTTACATTGAAAGCTGAAGACCAGTCTGGGTTATGTGAAACCTTGTCTCAAAAAATGAAAAAAAGGGAGGGGGATAAAGTGAAAATTAAAAGAGGGAGGAGAGCAAGGGCCCAAAGAGAGACAATCGAGGTGTCTGTGGGGGTCAGACACTAGCCACTTGGCAATCACTACTGTCACCCCAGAACCCCGGGAGGAGTAGGGGAAGACTTGGGGGATGTTAGAAGACAAGCTGTGTTTGCTAACAGGCTTCCCTGCTCCAGCTTACCCAGTCTTTGGGAGAGGGAAGTTGAACAGGGCTTTGCTTTTTTTTCTTTTTTTAAAAGTCTGTTTTACTTTTTGAACAACTTTACACATGTGTGTAATGTATTTGATCATATTAACCATTCTCATTCTCCTTCTTCCCAGCTAGTCCTACTTTTATTTTTTTAAGGTATAGTGGGAGACTTTAAGGGAACATGGGGAGTTACAGAGTTCTCCAGCCACCAGTGTGGGGAGAACACATGGGAGAGGTTTTAACAGAATTTATGCTGTTAAGCTAAACAAGCAGGAAGGGGGAAAACCATGAGAAGGAAAGATTCAGGTGGAAGAGAAATCCAGCCCCTCACCACAGGCTGTGGTGGGGGCTGGGGAGACCTTACTGGTCCCTAGAGAGTCAGAGGTCCTTCTTCTAGGCCATGTGGGTGAGGAACAGACAGAATTGCCCCACTTTTATTTTGATATCTCTTTTTTGTGTGACTCACTGAGTTTAATTATGCTCAGGGGTTATTTACGGGACCACTCTTGAGTTGCCTGCTCTTTATAATGAGTTTTGAATGTGGAATATCTTTTCAGAGTCAGGAAGTGCTTTTTAACCAGACATCCAGAGTTAGCTGACACTCGGGCTGAAATCCTCCTGAGGGAAGGAACATTTTTTTAAAATCTCATTATAAAATTGGCTAGTGACCCATCCCATCTTCAGAAATGTCGAGTCTAAGGACAGAGAGAAGAAATTAACATCTCACCTGAAGCCAAGGCAAAGGAAAAGTTGGGGACCAGGGTCCTTTCCAGTCGCAGCCAGTCATACTACAGATAGTGTCCTTTTTCTGTAGGGTATAAGAAGTGACAGGTATCTCACTCTTGGTTAAAGAGCCTTCTTTTTATAGGTGATGAATGCTGGGGAGTCCCAGGACTCATCAAAATGAAAAGAAGAAGGGGAGGAAGAGGAAGAGGAGGAAGAAGAAAAGTCCAAGGCTTAGCACAGGACAAGTGATCTCTATCACACCCACCAGGGCCCAGAAAACATTACAGAGAAAGTGGCAGATGAAATCTGAGAGCTGCTCTCACTGCTCTCCAGGGAGATGGTGGTAGAAACTGAGGAGACTCAAAACCCACCAAACAGAAAATTAGAGGCTGCCGAGAGCTCAGCACTAAAGGAGATGTCTAACTCGCCCTCCAAGGCTTGGGGACCATTACAGAAGAAGGGGTGGAAAGAATGTAAGAGCCACAGGTGGGAAGGATTACAACCAACTGGTGCATTCATGATCCCACAGTGGTTACTGATTCCCCTACAAGACCAGCACTGTTCTGAACTCATAATTATTTTGACAGAGGATGGAGAAGGACAAAAGGAACAAGAAAACAGAGGAAGAGCCATGTTGAAAGCGGAGGGCTCTCAGTAGAATGGAGGCAGGGGAGAGGGGACTGAAAGGTAATGTAATGGAAACATAACCAATCATAGAATGTTCATATATTAAAATTCTCCCCCAATTTTTTTTTAAAAGGAAAGTAACCAAAAAGAGAGGATAGTCTGGTATGGTAATCCGTACCTTTAATCCCAGCACTCAGGACGTTGAAATAGGAAGATTGCTGTAAACTTGAAGCCAGCCTGGAGCCACAGAGTGAGTTCCAAGTCAGCCTGGGCTAGAGTGAGACTCTGACTGGAAAAAAAAATTTTAATGGAAAAGAAAAGAGCGGTATTGAACTAGATAAGAAAAGGAAGGGTGACGGCTGGGAATTGCCAGCCTTGACTCCCCCTTGGGTTGAGGACAGGTGGGCATCTATACAATGCTGAAACATTGCCCACCTGAGCTCCATGTCTTGGCCAACGCAAGGAAGTGTGCCCACTGTCCACTCCCTCAAAGGAGAGGCACCCCAGGGACTGAGCTGGGAGTTGAGAAGTGTCAATAGAAATTTCCTCAGAATTGAAACATCTCACCTAGAAACATAGGCTAGTTGTTAAGACTCTGGAATTAAACACCTCACAGTCCAGGCAAGCTCCTAAAACTTAGAAGATTCCTAAGCCCTCCAACAAGGTTATGTAAAGAGTAAGAACTGCTCAAGAGACGGGACTTCTCAGTATAGCTGCCTGTAAGTCATGTATATAGTGGGTTCCAGAGATTCGGCTCCCTTGGGTGGTCACCGTGCTGGGTGGACTTTTCAGTGACCTTTGAGTCATCCATGATCCTGCTGCAAGTAGCCCCAATAAACTCACTGATCCACTAAGATAGACTTGGATAGAATTTTTTTCAGTCATTTCTCCCCCAGGACCAAATATCACAGGAAGATCTCTGTCCAAACTCCGGAGCCCATATTCCCTACATGATAACTTGGGGGAAATAGTATCCACATAGCAGGGCTCCCCGACTTTCCCTTTGCCCGGGGTTCAGGTGAGATGTTCATTTCTTCTTTCTGTCCTTAGACTCAACATTTCTGAAGACGGGCTGAGTCTTTTGAGATTTTTAAAAATGTCCCTTCCCTCAGGAGGCACACAGTATCCAAGGCATTGTAATGAAAAATATCATCGAATTATTCAAAATTAAACTATTACAAATGACTCATCATATGAAAAATAGCATTATATAACATTCCAAGCCAAAGCCTTATGGCAAAGTGTTTACCTAGTATGTACAAGGTCCTGGGTTCAATGGCCAATACCGGAGAGAGAAGGAAGGAGGAGAAGGAAGGAAGGATTATTTTTTTTTTTTATCTGAGATGCACCTTTAAGGGTCTTCTTTGTATAGCCCAAGGGACAGAGATGAGAATAAGACAGGTACTCAGACACACATTCCAGAAGTTGATAATTGAAATGAGATCATGATGTAGCATACGCTGCTTTTCAAATGTCTGATTCATAATTCATTGCTGCTTATTATAAAGACTAGGTTCTAATCCATAGGAGTTTAAACCAGAGATCTGGGCTGGAGAGGTGGCTCAGTAGTTAAAAGAGATTACTTGAGAAGCGGATGGTCTAGGTTCGATTTCCCAGTACCCATGTAAAGCCAGGTAAGAGACTCCGTCCAGTGTGCCCATTTCCTCCCTCTCTCTTGTTCTCTCTCTCTCTTCTTTCAAATAACTAAATAAAAATTTTTTTAAAATAAATAAGGATCTGAGGAGTCATACAAATCGAACCAATTCACTTTCAACAGATGAGCATGGTGGGTCGGGCCCAAGACAGCAGCAGGTAAAATCAGTGTGGCAGGAGCTGATTGGACCCTCTGGCTTCTGATTTGTAGGGGGTCTAGACCCATGCCACATTCTCCTCAACCCCCCAAGGAATGTTTCTGTGGCCTTGTGTGCATTAAGGGTACAGACTTCTGCATTAAAACCACCGGTATGTAAGAAATATTCAGTACACATGCCCAGTGAGCACATGCATGTGTATCAGTGAATGGTCTGAGTCAAGGCGGCTGGAACTGGTGCTCAGAGAGCCATCTTCCGAAGCCACAGGTGCCATCGGCTTTGTTTTCAGCCGAGAAGCCTGCCCCAATGCTTCATGGCTTGCTGTTCCCTGGACACTGGTGAAAAAAAAAAGCCTTTGATTCAATTTTCACTCCCTCTCTTATTATAGTTCTAGGACTCCTCTGGGGGCCCCAAAGCTGTTCTTAGAAACGTTTCTGCCCTCTTGTCCTCAAATGAGACAGATGCCCCCTTCAGCTTTGCTTCTCCTTGGGACAAGCTATCCTCTGCAAAGCCCCTTGATCCTGTGGTAATTGGGTTCTGGGAAGGGAGGTGCCCTGTGGGTATCAGACTGGTTCAGACATGTCTAGACCCAGCTTAAGCTACCCTGCCTGTCAATAAAGACGGAAACACAATTGGAAAGAAATGAGAAAGAGCCTCGGCTTCTGTTTGCTAGAGCAGTGTGAGGTCCTTTGCATTTGCGGGGCTCTACTGAACAGGAGGCCTACAGGTCTTGGTTATCATCCTGAAATGGGTCACTTTGATAGCCTTTTCCAATTTAAAGTTTTCTCCATGAACAACAGGATGAAAATCCAGTTTTTTAAAAAACCCACAAACCCCAAAGCCTTTTAAAATTAATTTATTTGTGTGCATGTGTGTGCACGCACGAGTGTGTAGCTCAAAGATAACTTTTAGGTAAATCCTTGCCTTCTACCTTGTTTGAGGCATGGTCTCACATTTTCCACTCCATTCACAAGTTTTGGGGGGAATTCTCCCGTCTGTACCTCTCTTCTCAGTGCAGATGCACTGGGATTATAGAAGCCTACCTCGGCTTCTTGCTTTTTTACATGGGGGTTGGTCTGGAGATCCAAACTCAGGTCCTCAAAATTGCAAGGCAGGTGCTTTATCTGGTAGGCCATCTTCCCAGCCCATTGATCCCTTTTTTCATAAATATTCAGGCCTTCAGCCTGGTTTATTATATTTCATAATTCTTACTTGAAAAGATTTCTTTTTTAGACTTTTTAATTGCCAACTTCCATAGGTGTAGACAATAAACCATGATAATTTTCTCCCACAACCTTGGTTTTCCCTCCCAAATTCACCCTCCATTGGACCTCTTCTTCTTTCCAATTAGTCTCTCTTCTATTTTGATGTCACCATTTTTCCCCTCCTATTATGCAGGCCTTGTGCAGGTAGTGTCAGGCACTGAGAGATTATGAATATCAAGGCCACTTTGTATCTCTAAGATTGCATTGTAAGCAGTCCTACCCTTCCTTTGGCTCTTACATTCTTTCTGCCACCTCTTCAAGCAATGGACTCTGAGCCTTGGAGGGTGTGATAGAGATGTCTCACTTAGTGCTGAACACTCCACTGTCACTTCTTCTTAGCACTATGTTGACTTTGAGTCACTCCCAGTGGTCACCACCATCTGAAAAGAGAAGCTTCTCTAACCAAAAGTGAGGGTAGCATTAATATATGGACATAAACATAAGTATTTAGGGGGCAGTGTTGTTGCATAACATATCCATTTAGCCAGACAATAGTAGTCATTACTCCCTTAGGGCTTATAACCTCCTCGGCCATAGCCTTTTGACTAGGGTTTTGAGTACCAAATTTGTATTCCCTGCCATGAAGCAGGCCTCCACTCCAGAGAGCAGTTGGTTTCCCCCATAACAGACATGCCACTATTGCCCCAGTTGACACATGTGCCCTGGCTGGCTAGTCATATGGCTTATAGGGTCCACTGCTGGTTAACGCTGCCCTTTTTAAGTATTAAAAATTTAAGTCTTGAAGTTGGCACAATGACATATACCTATAGTCCCAGCTACTTGGGAGTCTGAAGCAAGAGGATCACCAGCCAGGGAATTCAAGGCCAGTCTCAGCAACATAGTGAGACCCTGCTGATAATAAAACAAGCCTCAGCATGCTTGGTAGGACAGAGATAGTAAATTGCAACTTACCATATACCATAATTACACTTGTTGAGTACTGTGATGGGGTGTAATATTAACTTGACCTGGCGTCACCTGTGAGGAATTACCGACATTAGGTCAGCCTCTAGGCATGCCTATGAGGGATTATCTTTCAGGCTAGTTGAAGTGGGAAGACCCACCTTAATAGTGGGTGGTACCATCATGTCCTGGGGTGCTGGAGTATATGAAAAGAAGAGAGCTGGCTAGGCAGCAGTATTCATGGCTCTCTACTTCCTCGCCATGGGCCGAATGTTTGCTTCAAGCTCCTGCCACTGTACCTGCCCTGCCATGATGGACTGTAAACAGTCATAAACCCTTCCTCCCTTAAACTGCTTTTTGTCAGGTATATTAATACAGAAACAAGAAGGTAACTAATACAAAGATCTTGTTTCTATCATTATTAAACTTATCAAGTTCACTCAGCCTTGAAAGAATTTGATAATCTCCATTTATAGACAAAAAGTGGAGACGGACAGAGGGACCAAGGTTGAAGTCAATCTAGGCTTTCTTGTTGTTTGTTTGTTTTTTGTGATATAAAGTCTCATTGTGTATCTCAGCCTGGCCTGAACACATATATCCCAGTATCTCAGGCTGGCCTAGAACTAGTAATCCTCCTGCCTCAGCCTGCTGAATCCTGGGATTACAGACTTTTCTAAGTACAAATTCAGCGATTTCTCTTAATGTTGCCCTTCTTAAGAGACTCGTGTTTTTCTTTCGAGCCCCCCCCCCAGATCATCTCTTGCCAGCTGGCTTCAGCTGTAGGACAAACCCTGGGGTCTCATGGAATGCCACATCCTTCCCAGACACTGCAGACTGCACGTTAAAGTTAAAGTGAAAAACACAGTGTGTGAACATCCCTTGTGGAGAGAAAAATGTTCCAAACCTCAGGGAGGTATCCCATGACAAACGCCATCTGATTGTCCAGCCCAAGACTCAGCCTAGAACTTCTAAAGATACACCCATCCATCCCTGGCAAGGACTCACAGCTTTCTGGTTGTTCAAATAACTACAGTAGCAGAACTCGAGTCCTAAAGATCAGTGGGGTAGAAATGAGGAAGGAAATGACATGTTCAATGACTATTTTTCTCCAACTTGCACTACTCTTTCTAGATACAGACCAGACCTTGCATGGTTCTACTAAATCATTTTATTGGTCAAATGTGAAAAGTTTTCTGTTGATTTCAAGGCTCTTCAAACGTCTACATACTTTGAAGTTCAGTAGAATTCCTTGGAGAGGAGCTGCGGAGACGGTTGCTAAAGCTTTGGTCTCTCAAGCGTCAGGACTGGAGTTTAGCATCCATGTAAATGTTAGGCAGGTGCCTGTAATCCCAGAGCTCATGGGGTGGACACAGGAGACCCCTGGGACAAGTTTGCTAGCTAGTCTGGCTGAATGGGTGAGCTCCAGATTCAATAGGAGACCCTGCCTTGAAGTAAAACTGTCTCTGAGATTGCCTAGTCTGTCCTCTAGGCTGGTTTGACAAAGCCACTGGAGAAAGAGTGTCGTTATCATTCTCTGCCCTTTAGAAGATCTGATCTTAACGCATTCCCCTTCTCTCTCTCCTTTCTGGGTCCATCAGATTCGTTGCTGCTCTGTTTTTCTCCCTCACCCTTTTCTCCTTCAGATGAAAGAACTCACCCATGTCCTCACTTTCTGGATTTGCTCCCTGGGGTCAAAGCAAGGTTCATGTCATTCCCACCTCCCAGGCTGGGCACACAGATGCTCGGAAGCCCATCCAATCTCCACTTCAGAGTTGCCTTGGCTTTCCAACTCAAAGTGGCAGAAAGTGAAAGGGGTTCCTTTGATGTGGTTAGTCTGTCATCTCCAAATCTTCAGAGTCGTAGCCCCAAACCACCCTCCTGCCCACCTTTCCCTGTCCAGTTCTCTGGATGGTCTTCCACAGATCCACCACTGGCCCTCCCTTGAGGCGGAAGGAGGGACTGAGGGTGGAGTGTGTCCTTTCCTGCCTGACTGCTGTGAGAATGTAGGCTCAGGACAGGGGCCAAGAGAAAGAGAAAGCGAGAGTGCGCAGACTGCGAGGGCTGTTGTTACAGTTTCCCTTCAGCCCCAGAAATAGAAAGCCAGGCTTCCGATTTGCACAGCCCCTGCACAAACCACCAGACCACACTGTCAGATAAGAAAAATGATAGATTGTGTCATACTTCCTTCCTTGGCTCCAGTTTCTTCAAGCGGTCCTGAATGCCAGAGCGCCTCACCAGGCCATGAGGATTCAGAGGGGACGGGAGAGGGGAGACACTGGAATCAAGCATATTTCTTTTTTTAAAAATATTTTATTTATTCATTTTCAAGCAGAGAGAGAGAGAGAGAGAGAGAGAGAGAGAGAGAGAGAGAGAGAGCGCACCAGGGCCACCACCTTGTGGGTCTGGCTTATGTGGGTCCTGGGGAATTGAACCCGGGGCCTTAGACACTGGAGGCAAGTGCCTTACCCACTGAGCCATCTCTCCAGCCCTGGAATCAAGCATATTTCTTTACTGGTTAAGTTTATGTTCAGCCACAGAAGTAAAGGAAAGGGCATGAGCGATCACTAGCGAGCCACCTTTCTTATTTGCATGGACAACGGAAGGAAATGAGCTGGACCCCCACAGACGATGGGAAGGGGAATCTGCTACCTAACCTTGTGTCTGTCCTTGGTCTTTTCCACTCATCAGGCACCTACTGGGTGCCTGTTTGTACCATGATGCAGCCTCAGAGTGTAGTTGAGACACTGCCTTGAAGATCCAGGCAGCCTCGATTCCACCTCAGCGCCCCAACACCATGGAAATAATTTCCCTTCATTCCTCTCCCAGAGCAGCTTCGGCAGGCGCCCGTGTTGTCAGCTGTTCCAGGAAGAGTGACGATCTGCGTGTTGACAGGTTCCTAATTGGAAGGTAGGAGGTGCCACCAGAGATCAGCTATAAAAGTTATCTTTGGAGTCGGGTGGGCTGCCAATGCTTGGAAGAAACTTGGGGGTAAGGCTGGGTGAGCTGTCAGCCTGCAACGGGGCCTGGCCCAGCAGACAGATGATGCATGCAGAAGGACGCAGTTGACAGATGAGGCCGTTGCAGGGAAAGGTGACATTAATGAGCATGCCACACTTCGGGATCCAAAGAGTTCATAAGCGAGTGGGTGATAGGGTGAGTGTGAGGCCACCATGAAACTACATGGTGAATTCCAGGTCAGCCTGGGCTAGAGCAAGACCCTACCTCAAAAAACAACAACAAAAAAAGAGGAGAGCCTATAGTGACCCTAAAATAGGCTCAGGAAGTCAGGCCTGGGATAGTTATTGATAAGAGCTTTGTGGTGAAGATATGGGGAAAGAGAGCCACAGAGTCGATGGCTTACCTTGCAAGCATGAGGACCTGAGTTCGAGCCCCAGTACCCAAGTAAACTCTGGGTGTGGCATCGTGCACGTGTGATCCCAGCTCTGGGGAGGTAGAGAAAGCAGAATTCCTGAAGCTTTCTGGCTAGCTCATCTAGCCTGATCCATGATGAGCTTCTGGGAAAATGAGAGACCCTGTCTCAGAGGAGGTAGACAGTGTCCCTGAGGATAGCACACAAGGTCTCCACACACAGGTGTAGATGTGTCTGCACACATGCACATTCATGCACACATACAAACATGCAAACACACATGTGTACACATGCCCAGTTGCCTATCAAGAGTGACTTCGACACACTCACAACTGTTCCAGAATCTGAGAAATTCCAAAGACGATCCAAGTGAGAAGAATTTAACATTGACTTTAGAAAGACGATCAAATCCATGCAGTGAAAATGCTTCCGGCTATTACATAATATTGACACTTGTGCAAGCTCTTTCCTGTGGGTGCCATTGTCCCTGTTTTCAAAGTGGGAGGTGCTGTGGTGGTTTGGGGTGCTATCTTAGCTAGGTTTGTCCAGCTAGCAAGTGGCTGACCCGAGGTTCCAACCTGGTCTGCTCTGAACTTTCTGGAATAGCCTGAAGTTCCCCTTTACTGAAATAACCTGAGTGTCACCTGATAACCTGAGCCAGAGGTAAAAGTGGGTCATGGCTGATTGTGCAGGGTGTCCAAAGGAGGCAGTGAGCAAGAGGTGAAAGGTACATGGGATCTGAAGAGAAACCAGAGTACAGGGAGAGGGGACAGTGTGGGACCAGATCAGGGATGGCTTCTTGGTATTTTGGGGTCTGTTGAGTGGGATTCCCAGCTGAGGCTAATCACCATTATCTTGGGGCTTGGGGTGTCATTCAGTGGTAGAACACTTGCTTAGCACGAACAAGACCCTACGTTTTTTGAAAAATTTTTATTCCTTTTCAAGCAGAGAGAGAGAGAGAGAGCACACCAGGGTCACCACCTTGTGTATCTGGCTTATGTGGGTCCTGGGGAATTGAACCCAGGGCCTTAGGCACTGAAGGCAAGTGCCTTAACCACTGAGCCATCTCTCCAGCCCAAGACCCTACGTTTAATCCTCTGTATCACTAAATAAGTCAATAAAATGGACAAGGGAGATGGCTTAATGGGGAAAGAGTGCTTGCAACACAAATGTGAGGGTCAAGTTCAATTCCCCAGCACCCACATAAAGAGCTGGGCATGGCCACGCACACCTGTAATCCCAGTGCTGTGGGGAGCAGAGACTGGAGAATGACGAGGGCTTGCTGGTCAACCAGTCTGACTAAAAATGGCACCTCTTGTTTCAGTGGGAGAATCTGGCCAAGGAAACACAGGATGGGTAAAGAGGACACCCAAGTTCGCCTCTGGCCTCTGCAGGCATGAACATGGGTCACACTCATCTGCACACACATGCGAATGTAAAACACCACCACCACCCACAGTATAGAGGCAAAGGAAAAGAAACAAAAGTCGATTATCTTGGGCTGGAGAAATTGCTCAATGGTTAAGGCGTTTGCCTCTAAAGTCTAACAACCTGGTTTCAATTCCCCAGGACCCACATAAAGTCAGATGCACAAAGTGGCTCATGCATCTAAAGTTTGTTTGCAGTGGCTGGAGGGCCTGGTGCTTCTTCTCTCTCTCTCTCTCTCTCTCTCTCTCTCTCTCTCTCTCTCTCTCTCTCTCTCTCTCTCCTCTCTCTTTCTCTCTCTCTCTCTGCAAATAAAATATTTGTGAGGATTTGGCCACACAGAGCCTGCTGTCTGGCAGGGCAGAGAGGGTCTTTCCTGAGGGCCTGGGGATCCACACGGAGCCCATGAAGCACGGGAGAGATCCTCTCTCTGAAAGAATAGCAACTGGCCTTGAGCAGAAATGTTTAGAGAGAAATGACCTCATGGGCTACAGAATGGGCTTTGCTGTCGATCCACAGGGCCTGTGGGTGTCCTGGCAGAGAGAGAGGAAGCGGAGGAGAGGCACCAGGTGCTAGGGTAGCAGGGCCTCTGGAGAAGGAACAGGTGTGAAGCAGGGCATTTAGCCCAGAGGCATCAGTGGGGCAGCAGGCTGGATCTGATGGGAAGCCACCAGGATTGTATCACCTGCCGGCAAGCAGGCTTCATTAAGTCTCCCATGCACGCAGGCTGAGGACTGGAGGGAACTGGCTGCTTCTTCAAGGAGCCAAAGGCATGCTAATTAAAATAATCCTTTCAAATCAAAACATTCTCATGGGGCCCAAACCTTCAAACTTCTCCCATGGTTTCTGGGCACTCTGACTTGTCTTGAGGAAGGAGAAAGAGAGGTGATTCACAGGCCGACTCAGAGAAGCCCGTGGTGAGTCAGGTGCTCGCTGTGTGAGCCTGCTAATGTCTTTGGGAACTGCTGATTTACCCACCTAATTTGTTCCTTTACACTAGTCACAAATGGCACTGCTCAATTCTTCTAATCCAAAACAGAGAAGGCTGGCTCACCTCTATCGCCCTAGCAACCGTGTGTGTGTGTGTGTGTGTGTGTGTGTGTGTGTGTGTGTGTGTGTGTGTGTGTGTGTGTGTTGGGGTTACACCTTTGTTCCTATTTCTAAACACATTTCCATTCTGGGTAGAGGACAAAGATTGTAAAGGAGAGGCTTTGGAGAAGTTCCCAAAACACAGGATGGAGCGGATTTGGCGGTTCACACCTTTAATCCCAGCCCTTGAGAGGCTGAGGTTGGAGGATGGCTGTGAGTTCAAAACCTGCCTGGTCTACAGGATGAGTTCCAGATCAGCCTGGGCTGCAGTTTTCAAATAAACCACGGGTCTGAGGAGATGGTTTAGCAGTTTAGAGTGCTTGCCACTTAAGCCTGAGGCCCTCTCGGGTTGGAAACCGCCTAATTCGACCCCCCAGAATCTGTAAAAAGCTGTGGGTAGCAACAAATGTCTGTAACCCCACTGGGAGGAGGTGGCCAGAGATCAGAGATTTGCTGACTGACACAGTTCAAGGACATATGCAGATGAGGGATAAGGAGATACTAAGCATTCTCCTCTAGTCTCGGCAGGCATGAATCTGGGGTATTTGCATCTGCACATATGCATACACCACACACATGCACACACACACACTCCCAAACAAGATGGAGGGCTGGGGAGATGGATCAGTGTGTAAAGCATTTGCCAGGTGTGATGGTTAAATTTTGTTGTCAACTTGACCTTTCAAGTAACCTTGGATGTGTCTCTGAGGATGTTTACAGGAAGGCAGCCTCTCAGTAGGGGGTAGAATGTAAGGAAGCTCAAAGAAGCTAGAAGTAAACATCCTTTCCTGTGTGGGCCATGCAGGAAGGAAATTCCAGAGACTCAGGAAGCCATTAAGTCTGGGATAGGGTTGCAAGACCCCACCCTAAGGCTATGTAAAGGGGAAGAAGTTCTCTCCTTGGCTCCTGCCTATTCCCTGTTCTGTGTGTGGTGTCGGTGCTGGGTTTCTCTCTCTGCTCGGACCTGTGAAAGAGGACCAGCCTCTTTCACTTTTACGGGACTTCCCCTGGATCTGTAGCTTGAATAAATACTTTCCTCCCCCAAACTGTGCCTGGTTTGAAGATTCATCCCAGCGGCGTGTGGCTGACTGTGACACCAGGCAAGCATGATGACCTGAGTTTAGATCCCCAGAACCCACAAAAAGCAGACACAGTGGCACGTCTGTCATCTCAGCCCTCCTATGGGAGAGGAAGACAGGAGAAGCTAGCCTGTTACACAACAGCACATATCAAAGAGACCCTGTTGCATCCAAGGTGGGAGGTGATGACTGACGCCTGAGGATGCCCTCTGACCCCACATGCATGCCATGACTTCAGCATGCCCTCACTCACATGCATACACACACAAGGCCCATAAGGAACGTGGCTACAAGTTCTTGCCACCAGAGGACCAGGGACAGAAGCACACATTTCTACCTCTTTCCAGGCTCAGTGCCAGGGTTCTACCTGTCTTATCTTGCCCACGTGTCACACTTTCCCTGTGGAGAAAACTGTAGTTTCATCATTCCAGGTTCTTGCGCCAATGTTTCTGCTTTAGACAAACTCTTTGGGCACCAAAGAATTAGTAGTTGAGTTAAAATGCCTTTGGGCTTCCAAATAATCATTTAAAAACATATTTTATTTATTTATTTGCAAGGAGAGAGAGGGGAGGGAGGGAAGAAGAAAGAGAGAGACAGAGAGAGAGAGAGAGAAAGGCACAAGACACGTGCCACTTTGTGGATCTGTCTTTACGTGGGGACTAGGGAATCAAACCCAGGCCACCAGGCTTTGCAAGTAAATGCCTTTAACCACTAAGCCATCTCTCCAGCCCCCTCAACAATGGTTTATATAGACTTTTTGCAGCCTCTATTTTTTCATACAGTTTATAATGAAACTTGAATTAAATGAGAGAAGTCATGGAAACGACTGGAAAGTGGCTGGCTCCCAGTCCTTGTTGGTCATTGCTGAAAGTCCTAGCAACAATAATAAGTGATTATAATGATTTCATGATGAGTGGTGGGTTTCCTGGGTGTTCATAGATCAGAGCCAGGGAGTGTTTGGCACATGAAAAACACTCCTTTAACAGCTGGCAAGTTAAGGAACCAATGAATGGCCCCCAGTCATACATTGCTTAACAAGAAGAATATGTTCTGAGAACTGTATCATTGGATGATCTCATCCTTATGGATACATCATTGGGTATATGTGGTGGTTTCAATGAAGTGCCCTCCATATAAACTCATGTGTTCTGAATGCTTGGTCCCCAGCTGGAAACAATTTGGAAAAGTTGTGGGGCCTTTGGGAGGTGGAGCCTTGCTGGAGGAGGTGTGTTACTGGGGGCGGATTTTGAAGATTATTAGTCCAGCCCCACTGGGTGTTCATTGCTGCTTCCTCCCAGCTGATGTGACAAGATATGCTGCCCTGTTTGTTCAGCCATGCTTTCCCTGCCAGGATGAAAGTTCCCCTAGAAACTCTTAGCTAAAATAAACCCTTTCCTCTCATGGTCTGTCTCTTCTGCTTGGGTGTTTTGTCCCAGCAACGAGAAAGTAACTGTTACACTAGGCTTACATAAACCATGATGGCAAACCTAGTCCACAGCTAGGCCAGAGGTTTGGTGCTATCGTAATACTACATTGACTATTATAGGGAATTCTGACAGAGGTGTTTGTGTATTTACACATAGAAATGGCACAGTAAACAAGCAGGTTAAGAGATGAAACACTCCTGCTGGGGGGGCACCTACCATGAATGGAGTTTGCAGGGCTGGAAGTTGTTCTGGGTGAGTCAGTGAGTGAATAGATGTGACATTGAGGATCTTATTGTGCACTGCTGTAGACTTTGTAATCTCTGCATGTGCAGACACACACACACACACACACACACACACACATATATATATATATATATATGCGTGTGTGTAAGCATGCATGCAGAGGCCAGAGACGACCTTGGTTGTCATTCTTCAAGTACGCCATCCACCTTTGTTTGAGACAGAGTCTCTCATTGGTCTAGAGCTCACCAAGTAGGCCAGGTTAGCTGGCCAGTGAGCTCCAGGGATTCTCCTTTCCTGCCTCCATCTCCCCAGTGCTGGGATTACTAGCGCACACTGCCACACTCGGCCTTTTCACGTGGTTTAAGGATGGAATTTGTGCTTGAAAATTGTGGTCGTTAGAGCATATGTACCCCATAGACTCAGGTGTTTTATTAAAGCTCATCTCCAGCCACCTGGCTGGAGGAGGTGTCACTGGGAGTGGATCCGGGGGCCCAACGCTTAGTTGTGTTTGAGAACAGATCTGATTTCCAGCCCAAAGGTACGCAGAGCAGTCCGAGCTCTGGTGGGTTCCTGTTGTTTGTTGCTGGTTTGTGCTTGCTGCTTTGGGTTTTTATGAACTATTAGGTTGCTTCTCTCTGCTTGGATGTATGGACGCAGCTTTTTCTGCCACTGATGAAACATCCTAGATCTATAAGCCTGAAATAAATCCCTTTCTCCCTTAAACTGTGCCTGGTTTGGATGTTCACCCCAGTAACGTGGAGTTGTCTACAACACAAGGCAAGAATTTAGCTGAGCTACCTCTCCAGTTCCACTAAATATATTTTTTAAATTCTTCAACAATAAAGTCAATTTACTATATCACATTTTACTTTTCAAACGTGACTTTTAAAAACTCTGACTCTTTTGTAACAACACAGCTAAACATACAAATTACTTGTAGGCAATAAGAAATTTCCATTATAATCTGGATCCATTGATGAATAATGTCATGTGGCCCTTTATCTCCTTGTTTCTATGAGCTCCCAAGTAGAGGTCCTCCTCTGACCTGCCTCTGTGTCTTTAATGCCCCTACTCTGTCTGTCACAATGTAACTGCTCAGTCACTGTTGAGCAAATGCACCCATGGGTGCTGCTACCTGACCTGGGAGCCCCCCCTCTCACTGCAGTGGGGTCAGCTGCTGCTCTAGGAATTTGGTGGGTCTGTGATGCTTTACATGTAGGTGGGGTGAACTATTGGGGTGAGAACCATGTTCTGCTTATTCTTAAGTCCTTAGTGCCTGGGACAGCATTCATTTTCAAGCAGAGAGCTACAGAGAGAGAGAGAGAGAGAGAGAGAGAGAGAGAGAGAGAGAGAACCAGGGCCACCACCTTGTGGGTCTGGCTTATGTGGGTCCTGGGGAATTGAACCCTAGGCCTTAGGCACTAGAGGCAAGTGCCTTAACCACTGAGCCATCTCTCCAGCCCTGTTCTGTGTCTATTAACAACCCCTTTTCAGTTACATAGGTCTGAGGTGGCATTCCATCTTAATGGAAAAGAGCCTGGGCTTTATGGCCAAAGATTTCTAGTCTCAAACTTGACTTTGACAACCACTAGCTGACCTGTCTGGTCAAGTTGCTTGCTGTGGTAGTTTGAATGCTTGGCCCATAGACTAGGGTGTTTCATTAAAATTGACTCTTCAGCTTCAAGGCCCTGGCAGGTAGACTCCTGCTACAGCGCAGGGTGTCACTGGGGGCAGATCTGGTTCCAGCCCAAAGGTGTGGAAAGAAGAGTGTGAGCTCTGGTGGTGGTATATGTCTGCTGGTGTTAGTGTGTCCTTGCCATGGTTGTTTTCCGTCTTCTTGGATCTGTGGAAGTTTCTTCCACTGCTGATGGAACTTTCCCTGGATTTGTAAAGCTGAAATAAACTTGTCCCTCCCATAAACTGTGTCTGCTTGGATATTTGTCCCAGCAATGTGGAGCCGACCCCAACACTTGCTCTTCCCTTCAGTTTCCCCTTCTAACAAAGCTAACACTATGTGCTTTTTTCATCCATTCAGTTAGCATTTACTTACTGGGTACCTAATACATGGTGGGAATCGTCCAGGCAATGGGGATGGGTCGATGTCAACAAGAGCAACCCTGCTCTTGCTGGGATGGAGCTTCCAAATCAGAGAGGGAAGGAAACACTGAACAGATAAGCAGGTGAGCACACAGTATGTGAGCTGGTCATTTGTGCTCTGGAGAAAACACGGGTGGAGTGAGGGCAGAGACATTGGTGTAATCAGGGTTCTGAGTATCTTATTCAGGTGACAAGAGGGGAAACACAAAGCCCTTGAGTTAGAGATGAGGGTGACAAGAGATACCATGGCTGAGACTGAGGAGAGAGGGAAGGAATATAGAAGGATGCAGAACCCGTTGAGGTCATCCTTGGGGGGCTTTGGCTTTGGCTTTGGCTGAGTGGGAAACCTCTGGGAGCTTCAGGCAGAGGCACAAGACATTGGTTGTGAAGGACTCTCCTGGCAGTGGTGTGGGGAATGGCCAGTGCACACACAAACTGGAGGTCAGTCACTTTTGCTCCACAGGCTTAGCTTAAGGAACACACAAGACAACGCATTCATGTGCTCGGATAACCCACTATGGTGGCCAGCAAATGCAAGCCCAGCCTTGGCTCCCAAGAGCAAGTTGTGTCCTGTCATGCAGGGTCCCATCTACCCTTGCTCACTTGTTAATTTCCTTTTGTCCCCATGCCCCTTTCTTTCAGCCCTTGGTCAATGATGTTTCCTGTGTGGACTTCATCTCCTGCCTCCTGATCTCACCAGTGTGTGACACGAGTGGAGGCTGGTCTTGAAGGCCACTCACAATACGATGTGACGTTTACATTTCCCATCCACTGCTGATGTCGCCAGAAAAATGAACATCTGTGAGAAACACAGTTGGGTACAATGCATCGCTCCCAGCAGAATGACTGAGAAAACTGATTGTACTGAGGGTGGAGAATCAAAAAGAACGAGCCCAGACCCCCTGGGCCAACCTTGTGTGTTCTACTCATGGTGGGCATGTATCCTGGCCTTTGCTGGCTGACTCCTCCACCATGTCACCATACACCCCGCAACTGGGCGTTTTCTCTTAAAGGTGCACAATGCCTGTGGTTTAGCAAATTAGTTTCCGTTGACTTCTCTCTTCTCCCTTAGTCTCTGCCCCTACAGGCCCCTCACCCATAGCAAAATGCCCACTCCAAGCCTCTCTATCCTTTTTGTAAAATAACTTGTTTATTTGCAAGCAGAGAGAGACCAAGAGAATGGGTGTGCCAGGGCCTTCAGATGCATGCACCCCTCTGTGCATGTGACTTTACATGGGGAAATCACACCAGAGTTGTTAAGCTTTGCAAGCAAGCACCTTAACTGATGAGCCATCTCTCCAGCTCTCTATTCTTTCATTCTAAGATCCTTTTCCAATGTGGCTCACTTCACAAAGGATGAGTGCCACATTGAAGACAGATAATAACCGGGACCTGCTGGCTAGAGGGAAGAGCCAAATCCCTGATAGTACATTTCCACCAGCCCAGAAGGCACGCTCTGCTATGCAGTAAAACAGACGCTGGTTATGATGGATTTGCAGGCTAGCTAATCTCTCCCACAGGGGACAGAAGGATTGGCACCTGGGATAGACAAAAGGGATTCTGGTCCTCAACCTCAGTATTCTGAAATAGCATTCCTGGGGCTAACTATTCCCTCCACAGACGCCAAAGCATGGAGAGCCGTGCACAGCTGTGGCACGCAGAGGCCCCATGCCATTGGGAATGGGCAGCCCCAAATACAGCCATGGAGCTTTAAAACCTGGACATGTAACTATGGAACCTTTGGGTTATCACTACCCTGCTCTGCTTGGCATGGCTGATGGCCTGGGTCTGGAACAGTGTTCCTCTACTTCCTGCCAGGACACCTGGGCAGTATCGAATCTGCAGGGCCATCCCTATCATTTTTAGAATATATGGCCCTTCTGCCACAACACCACAAGCCAGAAGTATTCCATGATTTGAAGGAACTATCAGAACCAACAAAAGACAATTTGATCATGAGCTTTTAGATAGCACCCCGCTGCCAGCGACCTTTATCAGAGTTATGGCACCCAGCTTGGGATGGAGCCACATGTGTCCTCTGGTACCCTCCCTACCCTGAACATCTTTTTTAAAAAAATATTTTTATTTATTTGCAAGCAAAGAGAGAGACAGAGAGAATGGGTGCACCAGGGCCTCCAGCTGCTGCAAACGGACTCCAGATTCATCACCACTTTGTGCATCTTGCTTTGTGCAGGCACTGGGGAATCGAACTCTGGTCATCAGGCTTTGCAAGCATGCACCTTAACCACTGAGCTATCTATCCAGCCCCCTGCACATCTTTGTGACAGACTTTGCTACATCTGTGTGTGTCTCTGTGACCTGAGTCTGACTTAAGAGTTATGCTGACTCAGGGCATCACTAGTCACCTTGCAGGTGCCCAGCCATATCTCTGCATCCACATCACCTGCCCAGGCACCTATCCCTTGGAGCTCTCCACTCCATATGCATCACAAACCTGAGTGGTGACCACCGACAAGTCACCAAACTGTAAGTCCTCCCCATTGAACACAACCCACTTCATTTCATTATGGCTGAAACTTTCCTTCTTGAGCCTCCAAAGCAGGCTCACCACACCTTAAGGCTAATTTGCGTGTACATGTGGCCCAAGCCACATCCCAAGAGCTAGACCTCGTGCCGTGTTGGGCCTGCTATCTCCCCCACCAGCAGGCCAGCTCCTTATTTGTGACACAAAACCAAATGTTATAAACTAGGCCTATAGGCCCCACTCTCTCCTCTCCTGGGCCAGACCAAAGGCACTTTGACATCAAATCTGTCCCCTGGCCCTGAGTCCTGCTCATCCATCTATCCAAATGACAAGCCTATATGTGCACCTTCCCCAGCTTGCACAGTGCAGCTATTGGCACCGGTCTCTAGGTATTAAAGAAACAGAGGAGGTTAGAAACCCCAGAGGGACCCTGCCTCACCTCTGCCACTCTGCCATCTCTGCTTCTTATTTCCCTATTGCTCGCACTCACCTGCACACCACTAACTCTAACAAGCATCTTAACATTCTTCTGACTCTGTGGCTGAATCCCATGGTCACAGTCTCCAATGGGAGGAGATGACAGGCATCTTCTACACATTGCTTTGAATATAAGTGTGGGGCTGGAGGAGTGGTGCTAAAGGGTCAGACTACAATCCCACCAGAAGACTAGGAGAGGCAGCAGAGAAAGACCCAAGGCTCCATCAAGCTCGGGTGACACAAAGAGCAGTGTCACCAAAGAGCAAAACCATGGCAGCTGCCAATGATTTGGTAGCTGCCCAGGAGGATTGTGGGTCTCAAGGGACATATGGCCACTGCATGTGGGTATTTCAGGCAAAGCGAGGCAAAAAGCCCAACAGAAAAATTTTTAAATATATTTTTATTTATTTATTTGCAAGCAGACAGAGAGAAGAGAGACAGACAAAGAGAATGGGTATGCCAGGACCTCTAGCCACTGCAAATAAACTCCAGATGCATGTGCTACTTTGTGCATCTGGCTTTATGTGGGTACTGGGAACTCGAACATGGGTCATTAGGCTTTGCAGGCAAATGCCTTAACCACTGAGCCATTTTTCCAGCCCCAAAAGCAATTTTTATACATGGTACATTGAACTCCCTAGGTCATGGATGTCCCTCCATAGCCTTGTGTGACATTGTTTCAGAAGTCCTCCTGCTTGAAGGCAGACTTCACATACTAAGGTGGTGTCATGGTTTGATCCAGGTGTCCCCCACAAACAAATGAATATGCTCTGAATGATTGATCCTCAGCTGATGGCAGTTTGGGTATTAGAACCTCCCTAAAGCTGTGTTGTTGGGGGCAGGCTTATGGGGGTTATAAGCCAGCTTCCCCTTGCCAGTGTTTAGCACACCTTCCTGTCATTGTTTGCAGTACTGTGGTGGAGGTGATGTCCACCCCTCTGCTCATGCCATCATTTTCCCTGCCATGATGGAGTCTCTCCTCGAGTCCATAAACCAAATAAACCCGTTCCTCCACAAGCCACTTTTGCTTGGGTTCTTTCTGCACAGCAACTAGAAAGCTGACTACAACAAGTGGCTATATAAAATCAACATGGCCTACATATGAATTTGCTAGCAAGGAATCTTGTAACAAAGAAGAAAAATGATATGCCAAGGAAAAAAAAATATATATATATATGTGTGTGTGTGTGTGTGTGTGTGTGTGTGTGTGTGTGTGTGCCAAATGTCAAGGAGTGAATGGTGGAGAAATTGAGAGTCAGGTGCAAAAACTTTACTTGAACAAAATGACAAAACCCAAATTAGCACTCACTAGGGCAAGAGCCATTAGCTGCCCCAGCTCCACTGCATCCGTTACATTCTCTAAGTTACATGATAGATTCTAACCCTTTTCCTTCCTAATTGACCCCCATCGGTACAGATCGCCTGAAATTAATCCGCACCCTCCCCTTCTCTTAGCATTATTCAATAGATTTCCTGTCCCATATCAATGTCCCCAGGACCAGACGCTCTCACCACCAGAGGTCAGGAAGTCCCCTTATCAGGGACCCCTCACCCACAGGCCCCCTTTGATGTCTGTGTAAGGAATGGACTTTCAAATTACTTGCTGTCACTAGCTCAGGTGGAGCGTTTTGACCTAAGGTGCCTTTAAAAAGAGAGAGGTTTGGGGTATCTCTGAGTGATATATCTCTTGCCTAAGATGCAAGTCCTGGGTTCCATGTCTTAGAAAGTCACATAGACTAAAGAGAGGTAGGAGAGAAAGAGACAGAGAGAGGAAGAGACAGGCTAATTTCTTTTCACTGGAATATTGTGATGATATGAGTGGCAGTGGCCCTGTCACTCTCCCCCACCTGCCCTTTGTCTCCTCCGGTCACTGATGCACTCTCACACTTTTACTTGGTCTATTTCCTACCAGACACACTTGCTGCAGTTACTGGGTTGGATAAGAGATCCAGCTTTGAGTGGATAAAGTGCTTGCTGTGGAGTGTACCTGAGCTTGAGGTCATAAAAAACTGGAAGCTGTGGTGGGCTTCTGGAATGCCAATATACCACAGTAAGAAAGAAAGCTGAGGCAGGAGGATTTCCCAGAAGCTTGTCAACAGATGGGTGAACAATGAGAGACCCTGACTCCAACCCAATGGAAGGTGAGAACAACCCAAGAATTGTCCTCTGACCTCCACACATGCTCCATGGCAGATGCATGCCCCCCCCACATAATTTTTTTAAAAGGGACAACCAGTGTTAAAATCACTGACTTACTCCCTCCTCAGCCCTGTATCTCACTCAGGGAGTTGGAGCAAGTTCCTTAGCCTTACTGTGCCTTACTTTTACTGGGTTAGTGTGAACCAAAGAACTCTGTGTGAAGCTCCCAGAACAGGCCACACACAAAGGGAGTTTCCAGGTACTTGTTCGGTAAGGGCAGCTCCATGTCTGCTTCTCCTGAAATCCTTACAGGTAGACAAGCCAGCTCTGATCACTCCCATGGATTGCAGTTGGGGTCAACACCTCACTGCTGATGATGTGTTTTTGTCCATTGTATCCACATTCACCCTGACTCCCTACAGAAGAGAGAAAGGTCCTTGAGGGAAGTGACTGCACTTGCCCTGCGCTTCTAATGTGCACTGTCATCTTGCACTTGGCTTTCTTGGGATTGAGTTTCTTTCTGTGGGTTGGCAGACACGTGACCCATGTGGGAACATGCTTCCTCCCCCAGCCTTGCGGTATACAACAGTATCTCCTAAGAGAAGGGGAGGGTGCAGATTAATTTTAGGTGGTCTGTACCGATGGGGGTCAATTAGGAAGGAAAAGAATTAGAATTTAGCATGTAATGTACTAGGTGTAACAGACGCAGTGAGGCTTGGGCAGCTAATGGTTCTTGCCCTAGTACTAATTTTGGTTTTGTCATTTTGCTGCAAAATAAACCTAGGACCTTTAACCTCCACTAGGTCAGAGTCAGGGTCTCTCATTGTTCACACATCTGTGATGATGGCCTTCTTTCCCCCAAGAATCTGAGAGAGAAAGAGAGAGAGAATGAGTGGGTGCCAGGGTCTTTAACCTCTGCAAAGGAACTGCAGACATATGCACCAGTTTGTGCATCTGGCTTTATGTGGGCACTGGAGAATCAAACCCCGGTCATTAGACTTTGCAGGCAAATGCCTTACGCTGAGCAATCTCTCCAGCCCAAGTCATAATTCTTACTTAATTCAGTGCTTTGGACAAGAGCTCTACTCATTTATTCAAATACAATTCCTTGTTAATTATCCAGGTGACAACTTTGGATGCCTTGTCCCCTCATTTACAGAATTTATCCCTTTGTGGAGAAGAAAGGAAGAAAGATCAGGTGGTAATTAGCATAGCAATGGAAATAAACTAACGGTGTTTTAGTGGCTGAGGAGGAGGCTACCTTAAACTGGGGATCCAGGGAAATACCTTCTGAGGCCTCTGAAGATTTTGATTGGATGTGGGCCTGAGAATGTGTGTCATGAGCAGGTAACTGCTGGAAATTTGGGGGCATCAGCGTAGTGACTAAGGTGAGGGCATAGAATTGGAAAACCTAGTAGATATACCATTTCCCTTTCTGCAGCCGTCGTGGGACCCTGGGCAAGTTAGTCAACATCTTGACTCTCCATTTCCTTGTCTACAAAATTGAAATATATCACTACTACCTCAGAAGGTGCTCATCAAGATTCAGACAAAACGTGAAAATCAACTCTGGCACATAATAACTAGCCAATAAAAGGTAGCCTTTAAACAATTAGGTATGTATATTCATAACTGTCATCTTGTGTGAATTAGCTAAAGTCAAATCCAACACATACTACTTCATAGACAATACGACCTCTTTGTTGAGTCTGTCTTCATGAAACCCATCCTCATGGAAAATAAATTCTCAAAGGAGCTTCTTGTAAACCACAATCCCAGAGTCCAGTGTCCTGTTATTCGAGAGTATAGACAGGCTTAAGATTCGGAAGAGCTCTGACTCGATTTCCTCTCCTGTCCAATGGGAACCTATCTGACCTTTCCAACCCCTGGGGAACTTCTGAGAGAAGAGTATTTGCCTCCTCAGTCTAGCTGAAGCATCTAGCTGAAAGGCTAGATGTTTGTGAAAGGGGGTCACTCCTTCACATTTACAAACTGGGCTGGTGGAGGGGAGAGCTGGGCAGGAAGCAGCCTCTTTAACTAGCAGAGAAACCGTTAGACTCCATCATTGGCCTATGCCCAAGCTTCCCCTACTCCATGCAGTCCCTATCCACTGTCGTCAAGGACCTGTGGAAACATTTCTCCCCAACTTTCTCTGTCTGTCTGTCTGTCTGTCTGTCTGTCTGTCTGTCTGTCTGTCTCATACCAGAGGGTACCTCTCTCTCTCATTTTCTGGCAAGAAGATATTTTCAACCTGGATTTGAAGTAACCGGTGGATAGACAGGTAAGGTGCATTTGGCAAGTTAATTTGTTCATTCATTCCCTCAGTAAATACGGAGCAAGGCACTTAGGCGAGAAGAGCTTGCAGTGGTAGAGAGCCAGGCATGACCTATGAATCCCAGGTGGAATTTTAGAGTGGATCTAAGTTTGGAGAAAGATCCTGCCATGGTGGGTCCTGGTCTTTTAGTCCTGTGGGAGTTGGTGGGGGAGAGCTGAGGAAGAGTGTGTATAGTAATTGACTCTTGCCTTCCACATAGCTGAGTTGTATTTTTAAAGGATGCCTTGGGAGCTCCAAAGACTAGCTGTCATTCCATGACAGTCCAGTTTCCTATACCAAGTCATGATGGCTTGACCCTTGTGAAGGTCAGGATGGGGATGGCTGATTGGGATGACAGAGAAGCCAGCACAAACCTTCCAGGGCCTCCTTCAAGATCCATTTGCTTTACAAAAGGTGCCAGATATAAGATATTTCCAGATGGGGGGGGGCACACAGGAAATCCAAATGGAGTGTTTTTTAATAGTTTTCCTGCAATATGATGGGAAGCCCAACACCCTGGGAAGGCGAGGGGCAGAGCTGGTCCAGGAGCCACCCTGCTGCTTTTGGCTAGAGCTGTGGCCTGAATGGCTGTGATAATTGATGAGGTATGCGAGACCCCTCTCCCATCTCCACCATCCAAAATGGAGCTTGAGCCTGCTGCCTGCCTTCTATTCTTAGGAAGGACAGGTGCATAAAAGTTTTCAAAATAGTAAACTGTACCTTTGTCCTGGCTAGGAAGCCAAACTTGCTTCCGCAAAGGAGGCTTCCCAACAGTCTGGCACTATTCACGAAGGCTGTGTGGGCAGGGAATCTGGCTTCACTGTATTCCTGGGGATGTAAAAGAGACCAGAGTCTAGCTTGAGATGGCTGTGAGCTCCCTGACACAAGACATAAAATTCTGTATGTAAGATGTATGTATGCCTAGGGGATGGAATGGCCTTTAACTTTTCCCAGTCCTCTTTGTGATGCAATAAAACATATATAAAATTTTATGGTAAATATTCACAAAAATCTACCATCGAACCACTCCCGAGTGAATAGTTCAGTGACATGAGACATAGTCACATTACTGTGTGACCATCACCACCGTCCATCTCCAGAGCATCATTTTATCTTTCCCAAGTGACAAGCTGTACCCAATAAGCAATGACTCCCCAACCTCGGTCCCTGGCAGCCACCATTCTCCTTCCTGACTTTATGGGTTTCTTTCCTCCAAGTGCCTCCTATGAGTGAAATCACGGTCTCTGTTTTTTAGTGACTGAACTTGATGTCTTCCAAGTTCACCCTTGTTGTAGTGTGTGTTGAACTGCCTTCCTCTTTAGGAGGGAGCAGTATTGCTTTGTGTGTATGTACCCGACTTTTCAATACATTCATCTGTCGATAGACGCTTTCTTTGGCCTTTGTGTAGAACACTGTTTTCAGTTACTGGAGGCATGCATCCAGAAGAGGAATTGCTTGATCACCTGGTAATTCTGTTTTTAAGTTTTCGAGAAACTACCATACTGTTTGCATAATGGCCGCATGAGCAAATCGTAAGTGTCCTGGTGTCTTCAAAACACCAACAGCACTTGCCATTTTCTGTTACTATTTCTTTTTATTTGAAGTGTGCGTATGTGTGTGGTGCAAGTGCATGTGTGCACAGGCACACATGCATGTGTGGGCATGTGCATGTGGAGAACAGAGGTGGACGATGGGTGTCTTCCTCGATTCTTTTTACTGGGGCAGGATCTCTTGCTGAAGCCAGAGCTCACTGTTTCTGCTAGTCTACCTGACCAGCTTGCCCCAGAGATCTGCGGCCTCTGCTTCCGGACAGCATGGTCCACAGGCCGGCCTACACTCCCACCTGGCATTTATGTGGGTGCTGGGGATCCTCACTCTGATCCATTGAGCTATATCCCCAGTCCCTGTTACTTCATTTTATTTTTTATTAAACTTATTAGATTAATTTATGAACTTTATTACAGTTTCTTCATTTTATTTTTTGCTTTGGGGTGGTCTTTTTTGTTTTGGTGCCAGAGATGGAACCAAAGTAATATGGCTAAGTACATACTCTACCACTAAGCTATCCTTCCCGCCCCACCCCATGTCTTTTCTTATAATAGCCATCACTGCGGGCTTGGTTTCCACTTCTCTGCTTCTGTAATGGCGACTGATGGCTGACATCATCATGGGTCTGTGAAGCTACAGTCTTTGGACAAATGGCTCTGCAAATTCTCTTCCCTCTTTTAAGTTGGGGGATTTCTTTTTTTAATTTTATTTTTTATTTTTAATATCTTATTTATTCATTCTCAAGCAGAGAGAGAGAGAGAGAGAGAGAGAGAGCAAGCCAGGGCCACCTTGTGGGCCCTGGGTCTGGCTTATGTGGGTACTGGGGAATTGAACCGGGGGTCTTAGGCACTGGAGGCAAGTGCCTTAACCACTAAGCCATCTCTCCAGCCCAAGTTGGGGGATTTCTTGTTTGCTGGAGTTGAGCTGGGCAGGGCAGTTCTATGCTCTGGGTCTTCATCAGGGAAGTCATTTGTAAATACATTACCCAGTGTGTGAGTTGCCTTTTCACTCCATCAATACCCCCTCTGATGTTCCGAATTCTTTAACTTTGCCACAGTCCAGTTTATCTATTTTTAATTGTGTTGTCTATGCATTTAGTGTTATTTTTTAATATTTTATTTATTCATTTTGAATCAGAGAGGTACAGAGAGAGAGAGAGAGAGAGAGAGAGAGAGAGAGAGAGAGAGAGAGAATGCACCTTGTGGGTCTGGCTTATGTGGGTCCTGGGGAATTGAACCCAGGGCCTTAGGCATTGGAGGTGAGTGCCTTAACTACTGAGCCATCTCTCCAGCCCCTGCATTTAGTGTTATTATACCCAAGAAATCACTGCTAAATCCAGTGTCATGAAGCATTTCCCCTGTGTTTTCCTTCTTGGGGTGACACATGTATCTGTAAGTGGTTAGAGTTAGTATAGTTTATTTAAATATAAATATTCATTTCTTAAAAATTGCGAAAGTTCCTATGCTTTCTTATGAGTTTTCTAGTTTTTGCTTCTAGCAACGATGAACCATCCTCAGTAGTGGTTCTGGAGACAACTTCATCCCCAGTGAAAAGACCTTCCAGTCATTATATCCAGGTGAGTCTAGATATAGGAAATGATATTTAAAGCCTTCAATTTGTAAGGAAGTAGTGAACATCTCCAGATTTATATCACTATGCTAGGAGCTAAAAGAATGAAAACCACACTCTCTAAGATGCTGTACACACATGAAATCTAATGAGGCACATACCCAGGTCCTAGAGCCAAGAGCTGTGAGATCAACTCACAAAGGGATTGTTACCATGAGCTTCAAGGGACAGGGAGATTTTCAGGAGGAAGATGTACCTTTAGCCAGGTCCATGCAGGGAGGCTTTGTCGTAACTCAGTAATCACTGAACACTTACTTCATGCTCTTCCACCGCACACATCATCTCCTAACTGCTCCTACCCTTGCATTTATCACGGCTCCTATTTGATCAATGTAAACACCACAGCTCAAGATTTGTTTCCCATTACCCCATGATAAGTTGTGAAGTAGAGACTCAATATTGAGTTCGTTTCTAGGCAAGCATCTATGCTTAGTCATTCTACCTTCACCCCAAAGCTTTGAAGCAGTTGCCCCAGACTGGGAGAAAAGATCAGACAACACACAGAAATGGGCACAAACAGGTGGTTTGAGACCAGGGTTGGTTTTTTTTTGGGGGGGGGTTGTTTGTTTGGTTTGGTTTTTTTTTGGGGGGGGGGTGGTTTTTGTTTTTTGTTTTGTTTTGTTTTCGAGGTAGGGTCTCACTCTAGCCCAGGCTGACCTGGAATTCACTCTAGTCTCAGGGTGGCCTTGAACTCACAGCAATCCTCCTACCTCTGCCTCCCAAGTGCTGGGATTAAAGGCGTGCGCCACCACGCCCGGCTTGAAGCATCAGGTTTTTGGGATAGAAAGTTAGATAGACAGAGAAGGTAGGGATGGGACACCTCATGAAAGCTCGGGGAATTTGGCTTTGACTTGCTAGCATTACAGAATCACACACAGAGCTTCAGCTCAAACCTTTATAATTCACTTCTTTCCTCTAAAAACAAAAAAAAAAGAGAAAGTTCCTCAGATGAATCAACTCACAGATGGTCACAGACAATAAGGGATCGTTGCTTAGGGTGGTGAGAGTGAAGAAAATAGCATTCCAGATAGGTTAGGTTAGCAGCAGGAAGGCAGTGAGGGGTGACCGAGAGGTGGTGTAGGACACCAGCAGCTTTTCTCTTGGCTTTGGCTGATGGTGACCTCCCTCAGCCACAGATCTTTGTGGACAGCACCATAGCTGGTAGATGGGACTCCAGCTCTGCTTCTCTCTGGTGCTTAGAATTCTGGGAAATGTAAAGACAGGTTGTGACAATAAGTGTCATCAGAATTACATTCTCTTGCCAGGCTCAGGGTCCTCCATTTTCCTCTCAGCAGTGTGGCCCCAATGTCTGCTACCCCTCTCTCCAATGGAAAGCCTGACATGGAATGCAGGGGTTCAGATCAGAGACCCCTGACTGACTCTCAAAAGTTCATGACCAGGGCAGTCAAACTTTTATAAAGCTGGGTCATGCCTTTGTATTTTTTTTTCCAGTGTAGGGTCTCACCCTAGTTCAGGGTCCAGGCTCACCTGGAATTCACTATGTAGTCTCAGGGTGGCCTAGAACTCATGGTGATCCTCCTACCTCTGCCTCCCAAGTGCTGGGATTAAAGGTTTGTGCCACCATGCCTGGCACCTTTGTGATCTTAACCTAGGGTTCCTGTGAGGGTTGCCATAGCCTGAAAGGTAAGATAACCCCTCAACCCCAACAAGAAAGCTGGCCCTACCCTGCTTCTGCTAATCTCCCATGTGGCAGCACTTTTAATCAGTCATCTATCTTCAGCCAAAAAGAGCCTGTTCTGATTGACTCTCTTCCTTTGCTTAATTAATTCTAATAATAGCTGCCACCAATGAGCTCCTACTTCATGTTGATCACTTCGCTCAGCATTTGGCATGCATGGTCTCATTTTAGTTCTAAAACCCCATGATGAAGATATTATTATCCCTATTTTTCACATGATGAAATCGAGACTCAGCACTGTTACATAATCTTTCTAATGCAGTGCAAAAGAGTCAAGACTCAAATGGAAGCCAGTCCATCCTCAAGGCCTGCTATTCGCTGCATCCCACCCATGGACCCCTGGATGGTCTATATTGATTGTCAATTTGACAGGACCCAGAATCATGTGTGAGGGATTATGGAGTTTAGGTTAGCCCCGGGGTGTCTGTGAGGGATTATCTAGATTAGGTTAGTTCAGGTAGGAAGACCCGCCTTACCCTTAACCATGGGCTACTTGATTTCTGGACACAAAAAGGAGAGAGCTGGCTGAGCAGTACCACTCATGGCTTTCTGCTTCCTCACTGTGCACTGAACGTGACCAGCTGCCTCAAGCTCTTGCCATGATGCCTTCCCCACCTAAATGGGCTGTAACCTTGAATGATAAGACGAAATGAGCCCTTCCTCCCTTAAACTGATTTTTTCAGGTATTTTGTTCCAGTAATGAGAGTTGACTAAAACAGACCCATTTGGGAATGAGACCCTCCTGTGGTGAGTCACATGACAAAATGCCTTGTTTGTCCACACTGCCTACAACTCAGCATCCCTGGGAGGCCAGAGACTGATGATCTTGTAAGGCCCAAACTGAACTAAAGCACTGCCACGTTTAAACTTTCTATAACCTTGTTCTTATTCCTCCTCCCCGGGACTATTCCGGGAACTCGCAGGACAGAAAGGACTTCCCAGAAACAGTTAGGTCATGAGTCTTGTGCCTTACCACAATATGGCGACATCTGGACCTGACCAATCAGAAAAGTTGAAAAACAACCCTAAATGCTAAAGATAGAGACCATATAGAACTTCCCTAGACACAGCCAATCAGGAGGCTCCCCGTTCCCTGTAATCCTGGTAACCTGACTTTGTGGGTTTTGCCCTTATAATGAGCCTGTAACCGCCTGACTTCAGTTCCCGCCTTAGCCAGCTGCGTCTGGTCTATGAGAGTGAACTCCCTGCTAGCTTGTATCCCTAGCCAAATGAAGCTTGTTTGTTGCATTCCAACTCCTGGTCTCTGGTGGTCTTTCACGGGGGTCGCCATCTGGGCATAACATTTGGGGGCTCGTCTGGGATCCCCAGAGACCCCCCCCCCAGAGACTCCCTAAGGAGATTGGAGCTGACGGCAGAATCTCCTCGAGGTAAGGGACCAGTCCCCACACTGGCTGTCTTTCGTTCTATGTTTGTACTGTGGTGATCAATCAATTTTGCTTTTGGCAGGCTCTCACCGGGGCAGACGTGCCAGCACGATGATCCTGGAGGGCAAGGGGGATGCCTTTCTCCTCTTAGAGGACCGCTTCTCTAGCTGACTTTAGGCAGAGACAGTTGTTGGGAAGTTGGCAAAAGACAAGGCTTCGGAAAGTGAGGTTTCTTTTTCGCTGTGTGGCGCATAGCGCATTTGGACGTGTCGTTCTCCCAATTGAGAAACGAACATCACTGAGGTCTTGAGACATTTGTATAGTTTTGCTGGCCAGCCTAGGTGTTTTGTTGTTTGCTGATGTGTTTTTGTTGTCTCTTTGTCGGCTTTTAGTTAAACCTAACTTTACTAACATGAGAAATGTTCCATCCTCCCCACTTGACTTGACTCTTGCTCATTGGCAGGATGTTCATGCCACGGCTCACAACAACAGTGTGGAAGTTCATAAAAAGAAATGGATCACTTTTTGTTCTTCCGAGTGGCCCACTTTTAATGTAGGATGGCCATACGAGGGAACCTTTTCCCTGTTGGTCATACAGAAAGTAGAGGACGTAATATTTCGCCCTCTCACTGGCCACCCGGACCAGGTCCCCTATATTGTGACCTGGAGGAACCTAATTGATTGAGAAGGGGGGTCTTTGCCTTGGGTTAAACCCTTTCTTTTTCCCAAGAACTCTCTTTCAGTCCTGCCAGTTTGAGAGGCTCCCGAAGCGAAGAAACAAGATGAAACACTAGTCTTATAGGAAGGAGACAAAGAAGAAGACCTCTTCCCTCCCCCCTACCGCCCTCAACATGCTCCTACAGCTCCCCCTCCTGGCCCTGACATACCTGTTCCCCTTCTCCCCACTCAGGCAGAGGGAGGGCTGGCACAAATGACTCATAGCAGAAGAGGGGCTCCCCCCAGCCAGATACAACAGTGGCCCTTGCAATGGGCCAGACCCCCAGACAATAATGAGAATCAGCACTATTACTATTGGCCCTTTGCCACTAGTGATTTGTACAATTGGTGGGCCCAGAATGCTCCATTTTCTAAGAATCCTCAGGACTTAATTAACCTGTTAGAAACTGTTCTTTTTATTTACCAGCCAACCTGGGATGATTGCCAACAGCTTTTGGGAATCCTGTTCACCACAGAGGAAAGGAACCAGATACTTGAAAATGCACACAAACGGGTCCCAGGCCCCATGGGGACCCCACTAACAGACCCAACATTGATTGCCATTACCTTCCCTTCAGCTAGGCCTAACTGGGACTATAACACGGCAGAAGGTAAGGACAGACTTCAGTTATACCACCAGGCTCTGCTGGAGGGTCTCAAAGCAGCCAGACACAGACCGGTAAATATGGCCAAAATTTATACTAGACGAGAAAAAGGTGAAAGCCCAGTGGCCTTTTTAGAGAGATTGTTAGAAGCCTTCAAACAGTACACTCCCTATGATCCAGAGTCAGAAGCAGCCCAGCAGGCAGTGATTCTAGCGTACATGAACCAGTCAGCTCCAGATATTAAGAGAAAATTACATTCCTTAGACAGATTGGGAGAGAAGTCACTCAGGGAGCTAGTGTCAGCTGCTGAAAAGGTTTATAATAAAAGAGAAAGTGCCGAAGAGAGAGAGGAACATAGAGATAGAGAACGTAGAGAAAAAGAGAGAGACCGACAAGAAAAGCAAGATAAAAGACTAGCCAAAATACTAGACAAACAGTCAAAGAGAGTTGAAAAGGTTTTGCTTGCAAGTACAAATACACAGAGGGAAGACAAGAAAGGGAAAGGGGCTAATCGCCCCAAGCTAGGAAAGAATCAGTGTGCATATTGTAAAGAAGAAGGACATTGGGCAAAGGACTGCCCAAAAATTAAAAAGAAAAATCCCATACCTGTTATAACCCTCAATGAAGAAGAAGATAGTGAGTAGGGGGGATGGGGCTCGGTGCCCCTCCCTGAGCCTAGGGTAACTTTAAGGGTGGAGGGGAAACCCATGCAATT
Organism: Zapus hudsonius; assembly: GCA_004024765.1. Lineage (NCBI taxonomy): Eukaryota > Metazoa > Chordata > Mammalia > Rodentia > Dipodidae > Zapus > Zapus hudsonius. The sequence continues at coordinate 38,036 of PVHP010001579.1, forward strand.
CATGGTTGATACCGGAGCTGAAAGTTCGGTCCTATGCAACCCCTAGGACCACTGTCCTCCAAAACCACATGGGTACAGGGGGCAACTGGAACTAAACCTTACAAATGGACTACCCGAAGAATAGTAGACTTAGGAATGGGACGGGTAACCCATTCATTTTTTGTGATCCCCGAGTGCCCCTACCCATTGTTAGGCAGAGATTTACTCTCAAAGACCAGAGCCCATATCACTTTTGATCAAAAAGGAAAGACTCAAGTTCAACTACCCGGGGGACAGCCCCTAGGTATCTTCCTGACCATTCCCTTGGAAGAAGAATACAGGATACACCAAAGTCTTCCAAGGGCCATGAGCACCAGAACCGAGGACTGGTTAAAGGACTTTCCCCTGGCATGGGCAGAAACTGGAGGCATGGGATGGGCTAAACATCGCCCTCCCCCCCATTCTAGTTGAAATTAAGGGAGGGGCTGAACCAGTCAAAGTCAGACAATACCCCAGGTCCCAAGAGGCCAGAGAAGGCATCCAACCACATATTCGCTGGTTGATGCAATTGGGAATTCTCAAGTTTGCTCAATCAGCTTGGAATACCCCTCTACTACTGGTACAGAAACCCAACTCCAATGACTTTCAACCCATACAAGACTTGCAAGAAGTCAACAAGCGAGTCATGGACATCCACCCGACTCTACCTAACCCATACACACTGCTGAGTACACTGGCCCCAGACAAGGTATGGTACACTGTATTAGACTTAAAAGATGCATTTTTTCAGCCTTTCTTTAGCTCCTGCTAGCCAACATATCTTTGCCTTCGAATGGCATGACCCGGAAATGGGCATTAATGGACAGCTAACCTGGACCAGATTGCCTCAAGGATTTAAAAACTCTCCCACCATCTTTGATGAAGCCTTACATGAAGATTTGAGTGAGTACAGAAGACAACACCCACAGGTAACTTTTATAATATGTTGATGATACATTATTGGCAACCAGAGATGTGGAGGCCTGCTACACAGCAACCAGGGATCTTTTGCAGACGATAGCTAAATTAGGATACCGGGCCTCAGCAAAGAAAGCCCAGACATACCAGAAAAAAGTTACCTATTTGGGCTATATCCTAAAAGGAGGAGAATAATGGCTGTCGGATGCCCGTAAGGAGACTGTGTTAAAAAATACCTCCCCCAAAGACTGTGAGACAAGTCAGAGAATTTCTAGGGTCAGCAGGATTCTGCCACCTCTGGATACCTGGGTACACTGAACTTGCCAAGCCTCTCTATGAGGCAACCAAACAGAAAGATCTGATTTGGACACAGACAGAACAAAAGGCCTTTAATGATATCAAACAAAGACTTCTAGAAGCACCAGCCCTAGGCTTGCCGAACATCTATAAGCGGTTCACCTTATATGTAGATGAATGCAAAGGTATAGCCAAAGGAGTGCAGACCCAAATTCTAGGACCTTGGCATCAGCCCATAGTCTATTTGTCTAAGAAACTGGACCCAGTGGCGTCAGGATGCTGCCCTGCTTATGCATCATTGCAGCTGTGGCCATGTTGGTAAAAGATTCAGACAAACTCACCATGGGCCAAAAATTGACTGTGCAAACTCCCCATAAATTGGAGTCAGTTTTGAACCAACCACCGGACAGATGGCTCTCCAATGCCAGAATTACTCATTACCAGTCCTTGCTGCTTAACCCTGAAAGGATTCAATTTCAGACTTCCACAGGACTGAATCCAGCTACCTTACTGCCTGAACCAGACCTCAAGGTACTGGTTCATATTTGCCAAGAAATCTTGTCTGGGCTTCACAATGTTAGGCCAGACCTACAAGATACCCCACTCCAGGATGCTGAGGTAACCTGGTACACTGATGGGAGTAGCTTCATCTTCAGAGGCACGTGTAAGGCAGGGGCAGCCGTGACCTCAGAGACAGATGTCATCTGGGCTGAGACTCTACCGCCAGGGATGTCAGCTCAAAGAGCAGAGCTAATAGCATTGACCAAGGCACTTCAACTGGGACAAGGTAAAAGACTTAACCTCTACACCAATAGTCGATACGCCTTTGTCAGCCTGCATATACATGAAGCCATATACAAAGAAAGAGGGCTACCGACTGAAGAGGGAAAAACTATTAAAAATAAGACTGAGATACTTGAGCTTCTGAAGGCCATCTGGTTGCCCAAGAAGCTGGCTGTTATGCACTGCCCGGGCCACCAGAAGGGAGATGACCCAATAGCGAAGGGAAACACCCTTGCCGACCAAACTGCTCGCAAAGTAGCAAATCAGGCCTAGGTCATGTTGACTCTACCAGACCTAGGATCTTGAGAGCTGTATCCACCTCCCTTTGTGTATAAACCCTATGAAGAGACATGGACCAGAGAGCACTCAGGAGAACAGATCACTGATGGATGGTGGAAATTGCCATCTGGAAAAATACTGTTGCCCCACCTGATGGGCAGACACCTGATTGAAAGACTACATAGAGGAATCCATTTAAGAGAGCAAAAATTAAAAGAACTGATGTGGTCCTCCCCCTTCAAGATACAACGGTTGACTCAGATAATACAAGAGACTGTCAAAAGTTGCTTGACTTGCAAATTAGTAAATGCAAAGACTGCAGCATGTCAGGATAGCCGAGTGGTCTTAAGGCGCCAGACTCAAGTAAATGCAAAGACAAGTATAGGTCCTGCACCAGGAAGGCAGATGCAAGGAACAATGCCAGGTACTTATTGGGAATTAGATTTTACTGAAATAAAACAGGGCAAGTTCCACTATAAATATTTGCTAGTTTTTATAGATACTTTCTCAGGATGGACAGAGGCTTTCCCTGTGCGCCACGAAACGGCTCACGCAGTCGCCAAAAAGCTATTAGAAGAAATAGTACCCAGGTTTGGAGTACCCCTGATGTTAGGGTCAGACAATGGGCCAGCTTTCATCTATCAGGTAAGCTGAGGGGTAGCCCAATCCCTGGGGGCCAATTGGAAATGACATTATGCATACCACCCCCAAAGTTCTGGGCAAGTAGAATGAATTGGACTCTAAAAGAGACCCTAACTAAATTTACCTCAGAGACTGGCAGAGACTGGGTGACTCTCCTCCCCTTTGCCCTATATAAAGTTAGAAATACCTCCTACCAGCTGGGGTTAACCCCTTTTGAAATCATGTTCGGGCGACCTACGCCCCTGGTCCCCTCATTGGGACACAAACTAGTTGTGCCAGAGGAAGAACTAGACTTACTGTCTAGTCTAAAACAACTTGCTAAGGCTCGCAAGGAAATATGGCCAAGGCTTAGAGACCTATTCTCTAGTAATCCTTCTCTTGAACCCCACCCTTTCAAGCCTGGTGATTGGGTGCTGGTGCGGAGACATCGTTCCAAGAACCTTGAACCTTGCTGGAAAGGGCCCTATATTGTGATCCTGACCACCCTGACGGCCCTAAAGGTGGACGATATATCGGCTTGGATCCATCATTCTCACGTTAAGGCGATTCCTGACCCCTCCAGAGGACCACCCCAGCTGGAGGACACAGACCTGCAGTCAGACCGGGACACCTGGACTGCTATCCGACATCCGACAGACCCGCTCCGCCTAAAGATACACAAGTTGCCTGCCCTTGACTGAACTATGCTTTTGATTGCTAAGATCGTTTTTGTTTTTTTATTACCCATTTCCCTAACTTCAAACCCCACCAACCATGGAATATAACTTAGAAACTTACCATACCAGGAATGGAACAACCCCCATATGTTACCTCCAAGGTAGTCCCCCCCAACACTTGGTATCTGCAACAGATACCATTTGACCATCACAAACTATTTCAGGCTATAGGGTATGGGCAACCCTGACAGCAGATTTGCCTATGGTATGTTTGCCTGGGAAGTCACTTCCACGATCAAGTGCATGGATGTGGAGGCCACAGAGACTACTTCTGCAGATCATGGGGTTGTGAGACTAGTGTTTTTGCATGGCGCAGGGATGGGCCATTCAACCCAGGCCAAGGCTCACAAGACAGGGAGACTGGATAAAGATCCAGAGCATAGATAGAACCAAGGCCGAGATTACTTTCACTTAAGGAATCACCCAAGATTGGAGCACCCCTCGATATTGGGGTTTGAGGCTTTATGACCCCTATGGAACTGACTATGGCATATTACTGTCCCTAGGATATTCCCTTAGTGCAGTAGCTTCCCCAATCACTGTGGGACCAAATATCACCTTGGCCCCAATGGCCCCCAAACTAAGACTTGCACCTACCCACAAGCCAAATGGTGCGACCCCAATTTCCACCTTCACCTTCACTCCTGCAAAGTCTCCCAGAGCCCCAACCGATAGACAGCAACAATTAACTCAGGTTTTAGATGAAGCTTTTAGCTTCCTTAATTTGACATTGCCCAATTTTACTGAGTCTTGCTGGTTATGTTATAGTGCTAGCCCTCCTTACTATGAAGGATTAGCTATTATGAGAAATCACTCCACCAGTACCAACCACAACTCTTGCCACTGGGCTACTAAAGCCTTGCTTACCTTAGAACAAGTTACAGGACAGGGACTTTGTCTAGGAAACCCTCCTCCAGGCATTAAATCCACCCTTTGTAATCAGACAATCCCTATAAACAGTTCATCCCATGACTACTTGGTTGCCCCCTCCAATGCCTGGTGGGCATGTTCGAAGGGCATCACCCTGTGCATGCAAAAAGCGGTCATGAATAACACAGATGATTATTGTGTTTTAGTTAGGCTGGTCCCTAAGATCTATTTGCACCAAGACATAGATCTATCAAGGCTAAATGAGGCCATGTCCTTCGCCCATGTTCTGCATAAGAGAACCCATTTCTGCTATAACATTGGCAATCATAATGGGGGCAAGCTTAGCAGGAATAGGGACTGGTACAGCTTCCCTCATTATTCAACAACAACATTACGTGGGGTTGCGTATGGCCATTTATGAAGACCTACAACGGCTTTAAGAATCTATATCCCATTTACAGGAGTCCCTAACCTCCCTAGCAGAAGTTGTGTTACAAAATAGAAGGGGGCTAGACTTGCTATTTCTTAAAGAAAAAGGGTTATGTGCCACCCTAGGAGAAGAATGCTGTTTTTATGCAGACCATTCAGGAATAAAGACTCAATGGCCAAGATCCGTGAAGGGATAGCTAAGAGGAAACGAGAATGTGAAGCAAATCGCAGTTGGTTTGAAACTTGGTATAACCAATCTTCATGGCTGACAACTCTGACAAGGTCACTAGCTGGACCATTAATAATATTGTTACTTATTTTAACCTTTGGACCCTGCATTATTAATAGACTAGTGCAATAGATGAAACAGAGATTGGGCACTATACAGTTAATGGTACAGTGAGGACATTATGCTCCCCTAAACACTCAACCTGAACACAGCTATGAACAACTAGTCATAGAGGACCCACGACAAGGCCTCAGGATTGAGCCTCGGTACATAGAAGAGGGGGAAATGTAAGGCCCAAACTGAACTAAAGCACTGCCATGTTTAAACTTTCTATAAACTTGTTCTTACTCCCCCTCCCCGGGACTATTCCAGGAACTCGCAGGACAGAAGGGACTTCCCAGAAACAGTTAGGTCATGTGTCTTGTGCCTTACCACAATATGGCCACATCTGGACCTGACCAATCAGAAAAGTTGAAAAATGACCCTAAATGCTAAAGATAGAGACCATATAAAACTTCCCTAGACACAGCCAATCAGGAGGCTCCCCGTTCCCTGACTTTGTGGTTTTTGCCCTTATAATGAGCCTGTAACCGCCTGACTTCAGTTCCCTCCTTAGCCAGCTGCGTCTGATCTATGCGAGTGAACTCCCTGCTAGCTTGTATCCCGAGCGGAATGAAGCTTGTTAGTTCCATTCCAACTCCTGGTCTCTGGTGGTCTTTCACGGGGGTTGCGATCTGGGCATAACAATCTCTTTCAAAATACCAACTTTCATCCAGGTGTGGTGGTACATGCCTGTAGTCCCAGAAACTGAGGAGATTCAGGAGAGTGGATTGTTTGAGCTCCTGACTTCAAGACTAGCCTGGTTCATATAGTGAGACCATGTCACAAAAGCAAAAACAACCAAACAAACAAAAATCCCAAACTCTTCGCCCAAATTTGAACAGTATCTGGTCCATATTGTTCATGTAAAAGTGATACTCAAAAACAAAGGAAGGGGATGAAGAGTGGTTAAGGCACTTGCCTGCAAAACCTAACGACCCGGGTTCAATTCCCCAGTACCCACATAAAGCCAGATGCACAAAGTCGGGAGTTTATTTGCAGCGGCTCGAAGCGCTGGCACATCCATTCTCTTTGTCTCTCTTTCTTCTCTCTCTTTCTGCTTGCAAATAAATTAATAAAAATATATAAAAAGGAAAAGAAGGAAAGATAGAAAGACAAGGGACCTTCAAATTCCTTCTTCATGTTTCTTCAGAGCATTGTGTGGGCACGCTGGGGTCAGGAGGAGCAGGCTGTATGACATGCATGTTCATTTAATTCATCTTATCTAGGTGCTAAAGACACAAGTCGAGAACAAGTCAGAAACCGTTTCTACCCTCACAAAGTTTCCATTGCTTCCAAGAAAGAAAGGCCCAAACTAGACACAGTAACAGCAGCCTACTATGGGCAGTAATGAGGAAATAGTGAATCGAGGAGGAAAAAGAAGAATGAAAAATTGAGGTTTTTATCTTGTTGCACATAGGCACGTGTGTGTGCACATGCACGTAGAGACCAGAGGTCTTTCTCCGTCACTCTCCACCTTATTCTTTGGGTAGAGTCTCTAGTTCACCCGTGTAGCTAAGACAAACTAGATTCCCTGTCTCTGCATCCCCTAGTGCTGGGGTTACAGAGGCATGCTGCCTTCCAGGAATTTTACATGAGTATTAGAAATCTGAACTCATGTCCTCCTGCTTGCACAGTGAGCGCTTTACCCACTGAGCTATTTCCCTAGTGCTCTCTCCACCACCATGTACCTTATAAGTACCACATGCTAACTGATTGCACCACTGGAGCTCCCCGAAATGGTCTTTCAAAAGGCCCTTCTGCAGGTCAAATGTTTGAACAGAGAACTGATGGATATACACAGAGTCATGGAGTCATGTAGAGAAAGCATCTCTCTAACAAAGGAAATAACAGTGAAAAAAGAAAACCAGTTCAAGCAGAAGTCTTGAGGGGAAGAGGCCAGCATGGGGTTCTCCAGGCCCACATAAGCAATCTGCATTCCAAATGTGAGGCTCCAGGGTCCCAGGCACCTGAGCTGAGGCTGCCCTGGAGCTAGAGAGAGGAGAGTGTGTGCAGAGACTGCACAAAGACATCTCTGTGAGTCAGCTCATTCGGCTCTGGCTCACCTTGAACTTGAAGCAGTGAACAAGTTCAGGGTCTAAGGGAGAGGGTAGTGGGAGAAGGAATGGTTGACACTTACTTGCCCTGTCCATTAAAGGGTTTGAGTTGGCAAGAGTATCTTACAGCTGGACTCTCTTTAACATGCTTCACAGCAGTTTCCTATTACTACAGGAGCTCACTACGTGTCAGTTTCCTCTCCATACACCTATCTATTTCATCTCACCAAATGGTATAAAGGTGAGAGGAGACCTCTGAAGAGTCCCACAGTACCGATGCAGAACTAAAGCACAGAAAGGCAAGGTCACACACCCATAGTCTGATCAAGGCTGGATGGAAGTCCCATGGAAATCCCATTTCTAAGGCCCCTTCCTGAGAATGTGCTATGAGCTAAGACCCTGTGTGACATTTGGGAGCACTTTTTTCTGCCCCAGATTTTGCCTCTTTTCTTAGTTGTAAAAAGGAGGTTGGCTCTGCAGGCAGTCAGGTGAGTCATATCACGGATGAGGCTGAGGCCGGATGGCATTACAGTGTCGTAATGAAGCAATGAAAGCCAGCAGCTTCACAGGGTCCACATGGGTTCAGTGCTGAGTTTCTTCAGTAAGGTGGAGATCCCCAAGCCTGAGGCTTGCTCCTCCTACTGCACCCTAGTCTCAGCGTTCTTTGGTGGGGAGGATGTCCTGATTGGATGGAAGATTGTTGCTTCCTGATGGGGTGGTGATTGCCTCTGAAAGATGGGGAAATACCAACTGCTGTCATTTCTGACCAGTTTCTAGACAGCATTGCAATGCAAACCATTCTGCCCATATGATCCTACTGAATATTCCTTTAAGGTGAGCGGGCATCCCAGGGATTTAACTCTAGTCTTGGTCCTTTTGCTACTTATAGCACTTCTATGGGATACAGAAACCGAGGTTCAGAGAGGTAAAGTGACTGCCTCCAAATCACAAAGCTAGTAAGCCACTGAGCTGTGTGTACCTGACTCCTATGTTCACTCTCTAAGACTGAGTTGATAGGGATTTAAAAAAAAAAAAAACAAAGATTTGAGGCTCTTTCCTACTATATAGGAAACCTGATTTCCTTGTCACTAAGCTTACTGTTTGGTAAGCTAGCGTTCTGTGAAAATGCACTTATCAACTGGCCCTGAAATGTTCTGAAATAAGTTTGGGAACCATTGTGTGTGACAACTGAATATTTGAAGAATCTTGCCCATGAGCCAAAGCCATATTAAAAGAGATCTGTATTTTTGTGACTGTCACAACAAACAAGGCATATGTTGCAACTTAGAGCCTAATGGTTGAAAAAAAAATTAGGTAAACTGTCGTGGTTGGTATTTCCCCCAATGACATTTGCATTTTCATCAGAAGTCCACTTTACAGAGGCATGTAGTCTTAGTCACTTGCAACTGCTCTTCCCTCGAAAATAACTGTAAAAGCAATAAGAAAAAAGAAAAAGAAAGAAAGGAGGGAAGGAAGGAAGGAAGGAAAAAAGAAAAGGGAAGATAAGAGAAAAAGAATAAGAGGAAGGGAGGGAGGGAGAAAGGGAGGGAGGGAGGGAAGGAAAGAGGGAGAGAGGAGAAAATTTTTTAAAATGTCCATGGAGGGGTGGCAGGAGAATCCATCTGGAGTTTACATTTCTCATGCAGACTGATTCTGACCTCTGACATCTTTATTCAGTATGGAAAACTTTGAAAATTTCTAAACTTCAGGGTCTTTAAAAATTTTAGTGGGGGGAGGATGTTAAAGTTCAGTCCCACTGAGCCAGGTCAAGTCCAGATTTCCTTAGCTGTCGGGAACCATCTTACATGCTCAGATCGCCTCACAGGGATGGCATCTCTCCTGCATAATAAGGCAGGTACTGGTTGCTCTGGGAGGATACATTAAGGTCATGATTGCTTTAAAATTATTCATATAAAAACACATTTTGAGACTTGATTCTAAATGTTCAACTCAAATTTGAACGATTTAATTGCCCGTTGAATAGAAATGAAATCCCACCAGTAGGCAGTTATTTCTTACAACCACTGTGTGTGAAATTGAAATCTTAAGATACCATTTCAAATATGCACCTTCTCGAAGGAGGCTCTCTCCAAAGAGTTGTGAAAGATAAGAAACTGACCCAAAGTGCAGTCATCGTTTTTCCTTTACCCTCTCAGGTCAAAGCTGGTGTACTACTCAAAGGAAACTTCATGCCCTAAAGCTGATCATTCTGCAGCTACCTCTTGGGACCCAAGATGCTTATTTTTATTTATTTTTATTTTTTATTTTTTTTTAAATATTTTATTTATTCATTTTCAAGCAGAGAGATACGTGAGAGAGAGAGAGCACCAAGGCCACCACCTTGTGGGTCTGGCCTATGTGGGTCCTGGGGAATTGAACCAGGGGCCTTAGGCACTGGAGACAAGTGCCTTAACTGCTGAGCCATCTCTCCAGCCCAAGATGCTTATTTTTAACAACCAACTTCAGGCCCATGGTCAGTTAAAGCAGGGAACATGGCAGCTTATCAGATTTATTAAAAGCGTGCACCCAGCATCTACTCACCAATACAATGAATATTAAAAGGAGAAAAACATATCTATCTGTTTTGTTTAGTACCAATATGTGGTGAAGATACTTTATTATATTTGCTTTTTGATCTTGAAAAATATTTTGCTTATTCATTTGCAATCTGAGAGAGATAGAGAAAAAAAGAGACAGAATGAGAGAGAATGGACATGCCAGGACCTCCAGCCGCTACAAACAAACTCCAGATGTATGTGCCACTGTGTGCATCTGGCTTAATGTGGGTCCTGGAGAATCAAACCTGGTTCATTAGGCTTTGCAGGCAAGTGCCTCAACCACTGAGCCACCTCTCCAGCCCTGCTTTGTGATTTTCAAATTTGTATATATTTATTTGCACGTGTGTGCTCGTGCATGCAGCACCAGGGTCTCTTGCCACTGCAAAGGGAATGCCAGACATTTGCACCACTTTCTGCATCAGGCTTTATGTGGGTGATTGGGGAATTGAACCCAGGCAGGCAGGCTTTGTTAAGCGAGCACATTTAACTGCTGAGCTATCTCCCTAATCTCTCTATTTGCTTTTTTGAAACAGGGAATAATCTTAACTTGAGTGGAAAATTATTACTTTAAACCCCTATTTCATTATAAATCTAATTTCAAACTTAAGTTACCTCAATGCTTTATTTTGTTATCACATAGCAGTGTCATTTAACGGCCACTAAACACATGAGCACTCCGTATATTTCCAATTTCACATCAACTATTGCTCTCATTCCATTACAGATCTATGTGCCACGCTGGGCACACAAAGTCATTTCATTCTCATACTAGCCTTAGAGTGAGTTCTATCATTCTCCCATCCAAGTACTAACCAGGCCCTACCCTGCTTGGCTTCCAGGGTCAGATGAGATTGGGCTCATTCAGAGGACTCTATCATTCCCATTTTACTGATGAGGATATGGAGAGTTTGAAGTCCTGCTATAAAGCCCAGCTTTACATGGGTGACAAAAAGTGGGTTAGAACATAAGCTGTCCAAGTTCTAAGTTGTTCTCCAATACTGCCTTTCCAGGGACATTTTCTGGGTCACACTAGCTTATAAGAGCCTAAATCAAACCCAAGTGGTCTGGTTCCAGTGTCCCAGCATTGACTATTAAACTATTAACCACAGTCTGTATTTTCATTCCCATCTCTGCCACCGTTTCCTGGGTTTATTTTATTTCTTTTTTCTTTTTTTTCTTTTTGCTCTAGCCCAGACTACCTGGAATTCACTATGTAGTCTCAGGCTGGCCTTGAACTAACAGAGATCCTCCTGCCTCTGCTTCCTCAGTCTTGGGATTAAAGGCCTGTTTTATCTTGGTTTTATTTTTGAGACAATTGTCTTCTAATTTGATATGTAGCTGAGGAGGGCCTTGAACTCCTGATCCTCCTACCTCCACCTCCCCAGTGCTGTGTTACCACAACCAATGTTGATTTTCATGTCTGATAGAAAGAGGGTTAGAGAGAGGGCACTTAAGGTACTTGCCAGCAAAGCCTACAACCCGAATTCAATTCCCCAGTACCCAGGTAAAGCACATAGTGGCACATGCATCTGGAGTCCCTTTGCAGCAGCTGGAGGCCCTGGTGCACCCTTTCTCTCTGTCTCTCTTCTATCTCTCTCTGCTTATAAAAAAATAAACTTTTTAAAATTTAAAACAAAATTTAAATAGAAAGTAGAAGCTGGGCGTGCCCAGCACTCTGGAGGCAGAGGTAGGAGGATCGGCCGTGAGTTCGAGGCCAGCCTAAGACTACAGAGTGAATTCCAGGACAGCCTGGGCTAGTGAAACCCTACCTCGAAAAACCAAAAAAAAAAAAAAAAAAAAAAAGTAGAAACGTAGGCTATACATAATTTAGGCTTGCCTAAACATTCTAGGAATTTTTCTTTTTAAATTAAAAACAAAGGTCTGATCAGGGGAATGACTTGTTTTTGTTTTGAGGCAGGGTCTTCCTCAATGATCCTCCTACCTCAGCCTGAAAATAACATTCTATATATTGAAGATCCAGTTTGCACATAAATGTATGCACACACACAGAGATCTTAATTATTGAAAACCTTAGGATACTGAGAGAAGAAAATGAGAATAGTAGATTGAAGCTCTTTACAGGACCGGGGACTGGCATCACGCGCCAATAAGCCTTGAATAATATAATTTCTGGACTCAGACGTTTTTCAGGGAACTCACGGACCCAGGAGAACTCGAGTTTCCTGCCCAGGAAAAGTAGCTAACTGCCACCCCTCCACATTTCTTTTCCAATTGCAGAGTTAGGAAGAAAACCCTGAATTTCTAGACTAGATCTGCTTCTTTCTCTTTGTCTGACTCAGGAAAAAAAGAAATAAGAGTAAGTGATAACTGTTAAGTCCTTGGTGCATTGGAAAGGAACTTTCTCTGGACTGGGTATTCCTGGCACATTACAGAGGACCAACCATAAAAGATGCTGAGGGAGGGAATCGAGCCACCCGCAGATGGAGGGGACCAGCGAGGTCCCTCCCAGCCACGCTCCCCCAGAGATCAGCTGCCCCCAGCCCGCACGGTCCCCGCTGCTCCTCGCGCTGCTCAAGCTCGGTCTCCCGAGCGCGGACGCAGCCGCCAGCTCGCCGCCGCCGGAGCCGCGCGGCTCTGAGCATCCCCGCGCCCCGCGCCCCGCGCCCCGCGCCCGCTCCTGGGACCTCGAACCCGGCTCGGCGCGCGCGCCAGGGAGCCACATTTCTGTACGTGCTATTTCATATTCTTTTCTTTCTTGCTGGAACGGCCGGTGGTGACTTTCAGCCTTACCCCAATAGGGACACGCGGGAGAGTGTGTGTGTGTGTGTGTGTGGAGGGGGGACCCTTAAGAAATGATGAGGCGGCAGCCAGCCTTCTCCCAAGGAGCGGTGTTCCCCTAGGAGACTGGGTCTCCAACGCTGGTCCCTTTAAGAAGCCCAGTCAGGACTGCTGCGGCTGCTGTTTGTATTGCTAATCCCAGGAGCCCCGTTTAAAAAGAGAGAGAGGAGGGGGGCGGGCAGCTGTCTCTTTAAATGTGATTTCCTTCTATTGTATTTGAATCGTGATCAGGAAAAAGGAAATGAAACCAGAGACAGAGGGAAGCTGAGCGAAAATAGCCCTGAAAGAGGAGAGCGGGGAGAGAGAGGGAGAGAAGGTTGGAGGAGAGAGAGAGAGAGAGAGAGAGAGAGAGAGAGAGAGAGAGAGAGAGAGAGAGAGAGAGAGAGAGAGAGAGAGAGAGAGAGAGAGAGAGAGAGAGAAGGGAGCCGCGCGCTCCCCAGGCCGCCGCCCCCTCTCCGCCCCGGGCGCGGCGACTCCGGCCGGGGTGCCAGGGTCTCCGGGGCGGCCGGCGGCGCGGAGCCGGCTCAGCGCAGGACCGGGACGGGGACGATGGAAGGTTAAGTCGTGGGCCGCGGTGTCTGTCGCCGGGCCGCCGGTGACTCGCTGTGTGTTTGAAGGGAGCGCAGCGCGGCGCGGCGCGGCGCCCGTCCTTGAGCGCGGAGGCCGGAGCCCCAGGACACCCGCGGAGCGCCCCCGCCGCCCGGCGCCGCTCGCCGCCGGCCTCCCCAATGTCCTCGGCCATCGAGAGGAAGAGCCTGGACCCGTCTGAGTAAGTGTGCTCCCCGGCCCCTTCCCCGATCCCTGTCCCCAGGCCCGGAGCCTCGGGCATCCCCCCGATCGAACCCCCCGAAGGTCGGAAAGTTTGCCCGGGGATCCGAGGAGCGCAGGTGCTGCGTGGGGCCCGCTCCCCTCTCCTGGTCCCCGGCTGTCTTCCCCTTTGTCCCCTGGATCCTGGAAAGCCGGGACATTCCTGGAGGCCCCATCCGCGGTCCCGAGTGAAGCGGACCCGGTTCTGGCCTCCGGAGACGTCTAGAGTCCATCGGGGTCCATGTTCGCCCCTCCCCGGTGGGGGCCGGGGAACCTGCGAAGTTAGCGCACCCACCATTGTGTGTCTAAGGTGTGTTTCCCGGGAAAGCAGAGTTCACGGTTTGCTCCGTACTCTTCAGAGGGTTCAGGGTCAGGATGTGCAGTGTCCGGAGCCTTGCATTGGAGGGAAAGGAACGTCTCCTTTCCCAGCCCATCTCCCAACCAAGTCTCTAGCTTTAACGTGGGGAGCAAGGTGTGTTTACGGTCTCATTTTCCCTGTCCACGCAAACGTCCTTTTACAAGCTGTCTGGTTTTGAGTTTCTATTCCTTTGAAGTCCCGTCTAATCCTTTGAAGGGATTTGTTAACGCAAGACCAGAGGAGTTGGTTAATGACTTGGTCCATTTGTTTTTCTTTTTCCTGCTTGTAAAGAATTGTGCTTTCCTGCTTGAAGTTTCTCCACGCATCCCCCTCCGATTTCAGTCCTCTGTGCTCTTTATTTACCTGGGCTTTACCCTCAGTGGGCAGCATAAGAACCCAGCATGTTCTCATAAAACACAGGAAGTAACCAGGATCCAAAGAGAAAAATAAACATCACTCATCAGTGCTGAGGGCCAAGACATCATCAGAGTGGCAAGGTTTGTTGTAATAAAGACCCAGCTTTTTTAAATTCTCAGGAGAAAAATAACATTCCTTTTATTTAAAAAAATAGGATGTCAATGCCAACAGTGGGTAAAAAGTGTCTGTGCTCACTTTAAAAAATGAACAGCATTACAACTGAGCCTTGCGTTTTCAGAGCTGGGGAAGGCCTGAGTAATACAGTGATGGAGTTGGTTGGATGGCATGATGCCTAAGCAGAAGTTAGTCAGAAATCTTTTATTAGAGGCTAGATCTGGAGGAGCTGGGAGTGCAGTTCAGTGGTAGAACACATCAAGGAGAGAAGTCTGGAAATTTTGTTTGTTTTTTTAAAAAAGCATTATTTGCACACACACACACACACACACACACACACACACACACACACACACACACCAGGGACTATTGCTGCTACAAACACCAGATGCTTGCTTGCATCACTTTTTGCATTGAGCTGTAGTGGGTGCTGGGGATTTGAACCCCTGGCCAGGGCAGGCAAGCTTTGCAAACAAGTGCCTTTAATCATGGAACCATCTCTCCAGCCCCTCCCCCTTCTTAAAGGACGTTTGCTCTTTTGAAAGTTTGCTCCCCCACCCAGAGTGGAAAATGGAAAGGTATCTTTCTATCCTAAGGTCATCGTGGCAGATGCCTACTGCGGGAGGCTCTCTCACAGTCTCTCTTTTCCTACCCTGTGTTCCCAGGGAACAGGTTCTAGCTGCAGACAGAAAAGCGAGGTGAACTATGACTGTGGCATATTTTCCCCTCTTTTAGAAATTGCTGAGAAATGATCCCAGAAGTCCTGACTGAAGTGACCCTCAGGTATAAGATTCAGCGGGGGGGGGGGGGATATCAAATATTAACTTGAAGTGAATCCCACTCAGTCACTGGGTTAGATTGTTCACCGGAGATAACGTCACATTATCATTAATTATGCCAAGATAGATGTGCCAATATGTTCTCTCCTCTATCTGCTCTGGGGCCATCACATCTGTTTCTACTGCAACTTAATCTCCTGCCAGCTGCTTCCTTGTGGGTTTGCTCAAAGCCTGCTTGGGCCAACTCTTCTGGACCATCATATCATACAGGTAGATCCTTGCCCAAGCATAGGTAAAGGACACGTGTAGACAGAAAGTCAGAATTTATGAACATAGGTTTCCTGAGCCACATACCTAGTGGCCCCCGCCAGCTCCCTGTGAATAAGGAGAGTGGTTTATTTTAATTCCAGGCAGTTTTGCACCAGCTAAGTGCAAAGTCTCCTCTTTCACACTTGGCTTTGCACTTCAGCATCTGGGCATCTAGCACAGTCAAGGTACCATGAAAGCCCAAACTAAGACAGTGGGCTGTGGAAAGAGAAAGAGGTGCCATTCTGAATTGATATGCTTAAAAAGGCCAAGAATAGGGCTGGAGAGATGGCTCAGCGGTTAAGGCATTTGCCTCCAGTGCCTAAGGCCCCGGGGTTCAATTCCCCAGGACCCACATAAGCCAGACCCACAAGGTGGTGGCCCTGGTGCGTTCTCTCTCTCTCTCTCTCTCTCTCTCTCTCTCTCTCTCTGCTTGAAAATGAAAAATGAATAAATAAAATATTTTTTTAAAAAAGAATGAAAGAAAGCAGTCTGGGGAGATGGCTCAGCAGTTAAAGGTGCTTGCTTGCAAACCCTGCCAGCATGAGTTCAATTCCCCACCTACTTGTTGTCAGATGCAAAAAGTGGCAAAGCATCGTTTGCAGTGGCCAGAGACCACATACATGCATACATACATATGCTCACATACATGCATGCATACATACATACATACATACCCATGCAAACATTCAAAAAAATTTTAAGAAAGAAAAAGAAAAAGAAACTATCTTTTAAAAAACAAGCTTGTATTTGACTAAGGTTCCAGAGAGCACTTGGTAATCATTACAAGTCTTGAATTTTCTTTGTCTCTTGTTTGATGACAGACTATTTCCCTCACTCCCTGTTTTATTTCGGTAGAATTATTATTAAATGTAAAATAATAATAATAATATTCAGAAACCCAGCATGGTGAGAGGCATGCCTTTAGTCCCAGGATTTGAGAGGTTGAGGTAGGAGGATCACTGAGTTCAAGACCAGCCTGATACTACAGAGTGAGTTCCAGGTCAGCCTCAAAAAACAACAAATACTTGGGTTCCAGTTAAGCCCCATGCAGGCCTTCTTTTTAATGAAAGAGCCCCGTACCTCAGGCTGGATTGAGATTTCAGTATCAACCTCTACCTTTCCCTCCTTAAGATCACTTTTTACCTCCTCGCTTTCTTTGCTAAGCTAACATTGTTTAAATCACTTTTGCTACGGTAACATTTTTATGTGAAGAAAGAAAAGTTAAGTCGTTGTCCGTTATTAGTTTGTCAATGACCTTAATAATTGGATTTCCCCTCAACAGCTCATTGAGAAAATCTGGTGAGATACAGAATTCCTGATGGAATTTTGATTTGATATGAATTTGGGTTTTTATTTTTAGTTTTTTGTTTTTTACTTTTTTCCACTTTTCTTTTGCACAGTGGGCAGTAGACTGAATTCAGTAGCATATTTGCAGATTTTTACCACTCTGACCTGGAGTGACACCTTTGGTCTCCAGTGCCTCCTCTGGGGTTTGGTGGTGGCCTGGGTCCTGCAAACCAAAGAGGAAAAATTGGAAGACAGAAGAGGGAAACGTAGAAGAAGCAGAGAGGGACCAGAGGTGACCCCCAGTGCTGCTGGGCTGTGAGTAAAGGGTCCCGCACCACCCTGCATTTATAGCTAGGATTCAGAAGGTAAGGTCTAGCTGCCCTAACTATTTTTTTTGGAGGGTAGTGGTAAGTTTTTTTTGGGGGGGTGCTTTTTTGAGGTACGGTTTCACAGGCTGGCCTCGAACTCACAGCGATCCTCCTACCTCTGCCTCCCAGAGTGCACCTAGCTCTCCTCTCTCCACCCAGGTTGGCTGGGTCTCTGCAGTCAGAAGCGGGGATGTGCTGTCTGTCCCTTGTCTCTCTTTTTATGGTGAAAGGCAATGGAGTGAGGTTTTCTGCTTGGCCTAGAGGGATCTGGGTCCCATGAACTTGGCCTTCTTGCTTGGCCTCCTCTCCAGGGAGCCCGTGGATGAAGTGTTGCAGATGCCTCCATCCCTGTTGACATGCGGTGGCTGCCAGCAGAACATCGGGGACCGCTACTTCCTGAAAGCCATCGACCAGTACTGGCATGAAGACTGTCTCAGCTGTGACCTCTGTGGGTGCCGGCTGGGTGAGGTGGGCCGGCGCCTTTACTACAAGCTGGGCAGGAAGCTGTGCAGGAGAGACTATCTCAGGTACCTTCCTCGCACTCCTGGGCGTGTCTGCGTCTGTGTCCAGGCTGAGGATGCTGACCTCAGCCTCCACCATAGAGAGGCAGTGGGTGCTAAAATACTGAGTCTTTTAAAGGCAAGAGAAAAATAAACCCAATATTCTGGGGAACCTGACCAGAGGAAAGGACTGGAGAGAAATACACAGGGATATCATGGGAATGAGGGTATTTTCATTTATAGGTTTGAGAGTAGGTTTTTTTTTTTTTTATTTAATTTAATTTTTTTTGAGGCAGGGTCCCACTCTGGCCCAGGTTAACCTGGAATTCACTATGTAGTCTTGGCCTGGCCTTGAATGTTGGTCCTCCTACCTTTGCCTCCCAAGTGGTAGAATTAAAGGCATGTGTCACCACACCTGGCCTAAAATTTAATTTTTGACAAATGCACTCATGTATATATTTGATCACGTTAATCCCCCCTTCCCTCGCTTGTTCTGTTTGTACTTCCTTGAGCCTCTTCTTCCTCACGCATCCCCTTCCTGGGTTCATATCTTTCTGTATGTCTTTGTGACCCAGTGAGTTAAATTGGGTTAGTTGCAGGAGCATGGGTAGGGGTTATGTACTGGAGGATGGGTAACTTACCAATAGCTATACCTCTAAAGGGCATGACTCCCCTTTCCCCAGTCCCCATTGACTACCAGTGTCTGCTCTGGAAGTAGGGGGTTTTGTAAGCCCTTCTGGGGTAGGTTTCTTTCTTTCTTTCTTTCTTTCTTTCTTTCTTTCTTTTCTCCCCCTCTCTCTCTCTCTCTCTCTCTCTCTCTCTCTCTCTCTATATATATATATATATATATATATATATATATATATATATATATATATATATTTTTTTTTTTTTTTTTTGAGTCAGAGTCTCATTCTAGCCCAGGCTGACTTGGAACTCACTCTACAGCCCAGGCTGGCCTCGAATTTACAGCCATCCTCCTACCTCAGCCTCCTGAATACTGGAATTAAAGGCATGTACCATTTCACCCAGCTATGGGGGTAGGTTCTTAAGAGTTTACTTTGATACACACACACACACACACACACACAATCTTTTGTATGACTCCAATATTATGTGATGAAAATTTTAAAATAGTAAAGCATGTTCTTGCTGTTGCGCTCAAAGCATTGAGTCCCACAGGAGGAAGGTGGTATTCAACATCCATCAGAGTGATCTGAGTCCCACCTCATGACTTCTTAGCTCTGTGGTCTTGACCAAGGTTACATAGGACTCAATTTCTTATCTATAAATTGGGGATCATAATTGTACTTGCAAGGAAGCGGTGAGGGTTAAATGGAATAATACATGCTAAGTACTTGGCTTGATACATGAGTATCAAATAGATTTAGTTGAGTTTAGAGCTACTTTTTTGTTTGCTTTGCATTTGTCATTTATTTATTTATTTCAAGAGAGAGAGAGAGAAGAGAGAAAGAGAGAATGGGAGTGCCAGGGCCTCCAGCCGCTGCAAAGAAACTCCAGATATGGGTACCAGGGAATTGAACCTGGGTCATTAGGTTTTGCAGATAAGTGCCTTAACCACTGAGCCATCTCTCCAGCCCTGTAGCTACTTTTCTCTTCATGACAGCATCACAAATTATTTTCCAATATAACGAGCAAGGAGATGAAGAAGGGAAGGCTAAAGTAGTAACCAGGGCCATGGATCCTGCCCTGGGGGCTGCTATTGGCCTGTGGCTATTCTGGCATTCAAGGCGCATCTTTGGCTGGCAGGTTCTAGCATGTTCTAGCATCTCTTTCACATTAGCTGCCATGGAGATAGCTCTGCCCTCTGCTGTCATCTCTGCTCACCTGGATAGCTGCCAGTTACTTGCCATCTTCCTGGGCACAGGGATCCAGGAGCATGCAGGCCTGTTAGGACCAGCCAGCCCACAGATGGCACCTGTCTAGACTTAGGTGCCCTTCGCCACTGGGCAGCTCTCCCAAATCTCCCCTCAGAGTCTTGCACATATGAAACAAAAACAAAACTGAAGGTAATCCCATTTGAAGGAAGTGGATCTGTTTACTTGGGCTGAATTCATTTTTTTTTTCTCTCTCCTAAATTCCCCATAAAGCCTTTGCAAATTTAATGGTGCTAAAAAAAAAAAAAATAAGATCTTTCCAGATCATGATTATAATTTTTTTTTAATTTTCTTTTTTTAAGTCACAAGGAAATAGATCTGGGATAAACACAGAGCTGGTTTTACTCACTCCCAGTCTGCCAAATCAGCCAGAAAGCAGCTGGGTAAATGATTCCCACGGGGCCCCTGACTACCTCCCTTCGGAATCACTTGAATCTTATTAAATGAACTCAGATACCATAAGGTCCAAAGAGCCCATTTCTCCCTGTCCCCAGCTTTATGTAACAGTCAAGAAGAAAGCCCGTGCTGCCTGGCTTGTTAATCTTTTCCATTTTCAAAAAGGAGAGGAAAAAAAAAAGTCGGAGAAAACCCAGTGTTAATTAACTTGTGTCTTGGTGACACGAAATAATTCTTTTCCCAGCTACATTCCCAGGCAACATGTTAATTAACTCTGCGTTAGAGCAGGCGTTCTCAGCCACCCTTTAATATTTACATTATTGTTATTAAAATGGGCAGCAGAAAGCTTAAAGCATGACACCTCTTAACAGAGGAGATAAATTGTTTTTTTTTTTTTTTTTTTTGCTTCATGGATGGTCCTTTAGCGATAGACTTGTTTACCCCCATTCTTGCTTATCTGACACTGTCTTTTTGGTTTTTGTTTTGTTTTGTGTTTTGAGGTAGGGTCTCACGCTAGCCCAGGCTGACCTGGAATTTCCTATATAGTCTCAGGGTGGCCTGGAACTCATGGTGATCCTCCTACTTCTGCTGGGATTAAAGGTGTGACCTACCATGCCTGGAGAGATGGATATTTTATAGAATGTCCCTCAAATTGTGGGACATTATGTTGTCCTGCAATCTCTTAATAAATGGATTCAGTGGTGTTTTTGTGTTTTGTTTTGTTTTGTTTTTGAGGTAGGGTCTCACTGTAGCCCAGGCTGACCTGGAATTCACTCTGTAGTCCCAGGCTGGCCTCAAACTCATAGCAATCCTCCTATCTCTGCCTCCCAGTGCTGATATTAAAGGTGTGCACCATGTCACCCAGGGACACTGTCTTTTAACAAGACAAGTTGGAGGAATGACTTGGTGAGTCCTCTTCTGGGGTCTGGTGCCTCTTCCCCCTAGATTAACTTCTCCCTATGTTGAGCTCCAATGGGTGACTCCTGTCCTCACAGGCCTTTTGAGACATTTAGCCTTGAATATTCACAAGGCCCTCTTCCCTATGCGGAACTTAAGCTTGCCACAGGTGAGGAACCTAAGAGCAGCTATTAACATGTTGGTGCCCAGCACAGATCCCTTTGGACTCACGATTTCTGTTTTTTAAACCAAGTTTGGTGTGTGGCAACCCCTACCCGCCTATGGCTCTAATTTCAACAGCAGACACTTGACTCTAGAGACCACACCTGTTAGAACCGAACTGTGTGGTCTGCAGCAGACCCTAGCTAAAAAGACACATATATTGCAGGAGCTGCAAAGCCCTGTAACCTTGAGGGAGGCCAGGGAGACTTGGAGGTATGATTACACTGTAAGGGTTCCTGAGCGTCAGGACGTCAGGCTGAAACTCCCTCAGAATCTCTCCGCCTGAGATTGTCACTTGGTTTGGCTTCTACCCATTTCCCCTGAGGCCCTCAGAAATGACTAGAATCTAAATCCTCTGCTAGGGTTTGCTTCTGGGATATTCAGCCCAATACATCTAGGGATATTGCTTCTGGAACATCCAGTCCAAGACACCAGCTCTTGGAAGTTAGTGCACAGTTGACTCTTGCTTTTTCTGTTTGTTTGTTTGTTTGTTTGTTTGTTTGTTTGTTTGTTTGTTTTTTGAGGTAGGGTCGTGCTGTAGCCAATACCAACCTAGAATTCACTATGTAGTTTCAGGGTGGCCTCGAACTCACAGCGATCCTCCTACCTCTACTTCCCCAGTGATGGGATTAAAGATGTGTACCACCACAACCTGGCTTTTTTTTTTTTACACTATTAGAATTTTAGAATGCCCAAGTTGTAAGAGGAGGCAGGGACTTTTGTTTCTAGGTCCTTTGCTTTAACAGTGTTAAGACACAAGCCCCGAGAGGGCATGTCATTTCCTCGGGTAATCTGACAAGGTAGAGGTGATTCTGGACCTGAACTTTTCTCCCAACTAGTCCTTGGTCCTTCCTTCCATTAGTTGCCTGATGTGTTGTAATTTACCCCCTGACTTCCCTTTAATAAGCTCCCTCCTTGAGGCGCTCACACCCCAGGCAGTTGGATCCATTCCACGCACAGTCTTCTTGGTTGCTCGTTTTCACTCCGCCCTAACCTTCACTTAGTGAACAGTCAGGGCACCAGAACTCTTTCTCCTCCGTGACGCCAGTGCTGCGCTACCTACAGCTGGGCCATCTGCTCTGGTGGGACGGAGTGTTCTCTCCCGCCTTGGAGCCTGGCAGCACTCTGGCAGTGCGGGCTCAGTTCTTGACCCTGGGTGCTCTGCCCTGCCAGGTGACCATATCAATATCTGAGCAAGGTAGATACTGTGATGGCCACCATTTCACTGGAGCTCAGAGAAATCCAAGGTCACACCAGTCCTGTGGAGCTCAGGACCAGGCTGGACTGGTTCCTGTGTGCGTGTTACTTCTCCCCTGCAGGCTCCTGTACAGACTGTACCCTCTGTCAGAATCGCTTTTGCAGTCGGCTGGGCTTTCTCTCCTGTGTCTCCATCAGGTGTGGGGATGATTGAGGAGTTCTGCTTCTTTTAAAAAAATGTTTTATTTATTGTTGGGTGGGGTGGTACACATCTTTAAATCCCGGCACTTGGGAGGCTGAAATAGGAGGATCGATGTAAGTTCAAGGCCAGCCTGAAACTACATAGTGAATTCCAGGTCAGCCTGGGTTAGAGTGAGACCCTACCTAAAAAAAAAAAAAAAAAAACCATGTATCTATCTATATATCTATGTATCTATGTATGTATGTATCTATCTATCTATCTATCTATTTCAGGGAAGAGAGAGAAAGGGTGCACCAGGGCCTCTTGACACTGCAAATGGACTCCAGATTCATGTACCACTTTGTGCATCTGGTTTTACGTGGGTACTGGGGAATGGAACCCAAGGCATCAGGCTTTGTAAGCAAGTGGTGCCTTTAATTGCTGAGCTATCTCTCCAGCCTGAGAATTTGTGTTTCTAGCCAGTTCCTGAGCAGTGTGGATGCTGCTGGTCCCTGGACCAGCTCTTTGAGAACCATTGCAGTAGAGGCTGGGGAGATGACTCAGTGATCAAAATCCCGACGATCAAAGTTTGGATCCCATGTAAAGCCAGACACATGCATGTGTCCGTAATCCCATTGCATCTGCTGCTGTGGGAGGCAGAGTGAAGAGAATTTAAGCCTGCAGGCCAGCTAGTCTGGTATGTCCAGCAGCAGACAAGAGCGAAATATCTCAAACAGCTAGACCTCCACACGCATGCTGTGGCCTGCACACACCCACGCACGCACATGCGCACACACAAAGGAGCCACTGCACTGACCCCACCGAGTTGGCTCTCCTACCAAGGCACCAAACATTGCTTGAGTGAGTGGATAATTAACCCACGGAGACTAAGGAGACACTTGATTAAATGTGAGAAGAGTGGTTTCCCCAGAGAGTCATGCCAAGCATGCAGGAGGAGCGTGTGTGAAGTTCTTCCATGCATCACAGAGAGATGCAGTTCGTCTCATGGGGCACTCCCTGTCTCCTGGCATCGGGGGCTCCAGAGAATGGTCATGTGAAAAGGGGTTTTGGAGCTTAGGGTGGGGGCAAAGCCTATCTCACCACAGGTGGAATCGGTAGCTATTGGCGTGGCAGGGATTGGGCCTCACAAAGATGCCCATTTTATGGAATTCTCGCCCATCTAAGGGATCTCCAGGGCCTGACTCCAGCTCCTGGTTTATGGTGACCCTTCCTCTGGGAGGGACACATACTTCAGCTCTAACCTGTTATCACAAGTCACTAGCTGGCTTGGGTAGCCTAGACGTATGCCTCATAGTTGCTTGAAGGCAGAGAAAGGTTCAGGAAAGGGGGGAATGATGCCAATTAAAATGTCAGTGTCACCCATTCTACTCTCTGCCTTCTGGGAAAGATTCATTCTGGGCCATTGTCTTGGCTCAGCTTTTGTTGCTGTTGCTTCTGATTTTGAGACAGGATCTTGCCGTGTAACCCAGGCTGACCTGAAACTTGGCCATCCTCCTGCCTCAGCTCCCTGAATACTGGGATTACAGGTGTGTACCACTGTACTTGACTGGGTCCAGGGTTGCCTAGCTTTCTAGCTCCCTTGATAGATAGTCACCAAGCCCTTCCTTCTGGTAGTATATCTGACACTGTCTCTTAGCTTTTCTTTCTTTTCTTTTCTTTTTCTTTTTTATGGTCCATAATGAGTTTCATTATTTAGTGGGCAAACAATGAGTTGTTATCCCCAATTCCCTGATGCCCCCCCTCCCCATCCCCAATCAGCTGGATATCCTCCTCCGTGGGCTGTCTGGATCCCTTTTTGTGGCAGGGGACCCTGGATAGCCTAGTACTCAGCCCGGTCCTCCTGGCCCAAGTGTGTTGTTACTGAGGGGTGCCATGCTTCTGGATCGTTCTCCCCCACCACGGCTCTCACAATCTTTCTGCTCCCTCTTCTGCTCAGTTCCCTGAGTCGTGGTGGATGAGTATTAAGGCTGCTTTAATGTTGTGAGCTTAGGGGTCTTTGTGTTGAAAATCGTTGGTTTCTGTCTCAATGGCTTATCCTGTGTTGATTGAATGGCTGTGGCTGTGGGTCCCCTGTTCATCCCGTCATTCTCTGCGGGGTTCCATATGGATCCTCCACGATATGACTGTGGTGGCTCATCTCTTGCCAGGATCTCAGCTATAGGCCTACGGTCGATTGGTAGGGTTAGATGGGCCCCAGCTCTCTCTCTGCATCCTGAAAAATACAAACAGCTTTTCTTTCTTTTTGTCCCAGGCTTTTTGGCCAAGATGGTCTCTGTGCTTCCTGTGACAAGCGGATCCGTGCCTATGAGATGACGATGCGGGTGAAAGACAAAGTGTATCACCTGGAGTGTTTCAAATGTGCCGCCTGTCAGAAGCATTTCTGTGTAGGCGACAGATACCTTCTCATCAACTCCGACATAGTGTGCGAACAGGACATCTACGAGTGGACTAAGGTCAATGGAATGATCTAGGCTGAAGCCCCAGGGCACACTGGGGGAGGTGGTCACTCAAGACACTGTCTCTGTGAGGTCTTCACTCTTGGGCACTTTGGGGACTTGAGGGTGGGGTGAGCATTTCTTGGGGGATGGTGGACCCTCACTGGGCACCAAGGCATTCTATCCATGTGACATAACACAAAGCTCAAGACTTCAGTGATGAAAAGACAAGCCTTCGAAAGGACTTGTCTGTAGTAACTGACATGATTAGTGGAAGAAATATTTGGGGGCCAGCAAACACAGGGAATTCCCCAGAGGGGAGGTGTCCAGTAAACACTCAGTAGGGCTCTGGCACTTATGAGCTAGAGATGTGCAATTGATTTCTTCCTGGCTTTGGGAACAAGGCTATTGCCATCACTGTTCTCCACACCAGGGAAGAAAAGAGAGGGTTGGCCATCCTTCTTAGTCACCTCCCCAAGGTCTTAAGCTTTGGGTACATGCGAAACTGCATGAAGTCACATTGCAGTTGGAAACAGAAAGCACATCTTTTAACCAAACAGATATTTAAAGCAATGCTGATGAGCCACTGCTTTTAGTTAGATACCTTCGTTTTGAGGAGTTCCACAGATTGTTTCTATACAAATATTAATCTAAATAAAAATCAAAGTTGTTCAACTATTTTATTATCTTAGATTATATAAAAGTATTTGTTGTGTGTCATTAAGAAAAAACCCAACTCTGAAGACGTAATAAAAATGAGAGACTGAAATGCAATGGTGGTGGTTATTGATCTGATAACAGCTGACAACGTGGAATAGCAGAGAAGTAGAGTGCTTTTTCTATTGTACAGGTGAAGTAAATAATCAATTTATTTCTAGGTCAAACAAAGGCTTCCACTTAACACAAGGATTTTATATGAGTTTTATATAGGTTTCTATATTACCGGCAATTATATAACAGGTCATCCTGTAGCTCAGAGGGATGCAGAATAATTAAATCATTGTTGTAAATTGTGCATTTGGCTTGGGCATTGTGTGGAGTTAGTGGAAGGCAGAGAGATCATCGCCTTTGGGAAATGTGTAACCTAGAAAGCACACAAATACATAAAACAGATTCCCTTTGGGAGAGAAGGTAATTACCTAGCTTGAAATGTGGCAAAGATGCTGAGCTTGACATTTCGATTTTCCGAGACGGTGTCTCAGGGTGTTTTATGACAAGTGGTTACGGGGACCTTACTTGGAGGATTTAAAGCAGGCACCTTGCCTTGTTCGCCTTCACCCCATCTGGGTCATGAACTGACACCAAGCGCCACCTGCTGGTCATCCCCTCAACCTGCTAGCCTGAGAGAGTGTCCCAGAGAATGACAAACCTCCACAAAAGATGTACTTTTAAATTGTTTTAAAACATTCTTGGGGCTGGAGAGATTGTTCCGTGGTTAAAGGTGCTAGCTTGCAACGACAGGTGGCCCAGGTTTGATTTCCCAATACCCACGTAAAGCCAGATGTACAAAGTGACAGGACACCCTGGCATGCCCATTCTCTCTCCTCTTTCTCTCTTAAATAAATAAATAATAA
>PVHP010001579.1:64589-87264 GCA_004024765.1 Zapus hudsonius
TCTCTCTCTCTCTCTCTCTCTCTCTCTCTCTCTCTCTCTCTCTCTCTCTCTCTCTCTCTCTCTCTCTCTCTCTCTCTCTCTCTCTCTCTCTGTCCTAGAAGACAAATAATGTGATGTCTCTGGGCCTGTGAAAGGCTAAAAGTGGTTGGAAATTTGGCTGCTTACAGTGGCCTATTTAAAACAGATCTCATTATGTTGCATCCCAGCCTAGGAGGCCGCAAGGTGCTACTGGGGAGGGGAGGTTTGCTCGAACTCAGCAGATCTCAGACCGCAGCCCCTGAGCCAGCAGAACCGGCATCACTGGGGAACGTGCTACGATCACAGGTTCACATGCCCAGAATCAGAAACTCAGGCTGGGGCTTAAGCAATCTCTCTTCTCACAGGTCCTGAGGGTGATTCTGAGTCACGTTTAAGACTAAAAATGGTAAATTCACACCCTCCCCCAGCTTAGAAGATCATGCATTCTGAATAGTCAATCACTGTAACTGTCATGTAGACAACACGATTTATCCATGATCCCTAAACAAGGAATGTTTACTATTCTCCTGTAGCTAACAGCTGTCTGTGTCCCATCGAATACAATCATAGCTCAGTCTGACACTTTTAACCATTGTCAATGGTGTGTAATTGCTATGTAATTCTTTTTGTTTTGTCTTTTTGTTTGAGGTAGAGTCTCCTTATATAACCCAGATTAACCTGGAGTTTACTATGTAGCCCAGGCTGGTCTCAAACTTGCAATATTGTTGTTGTTTTTTCTCCTGAGTGTTAGGATTACTGACATGCACCACCACCACATCAGGCAATAACCAGTATTAAGTAAAAAAATAAAATAATCTCTTTCTTAGAAATGTAAACTTTATTGCTAACCTTTATTATAGTACACCACGTGTTAAGGTGTAAAAGATAATTAGCCAAGGCCTTCACCACCTCGGCAAAATGATCACTGACCCTTTCTTGGCGTGTGCAATGGCTCCATGGATGTGCAGGAGAGTCTGTGTCCTAATCTACACTGACATAAATGCAGATGGGCATGTCAAGAGCCGTCCAGAGGGGTTAGCTCCGGACTGTCCTATCACTGTGTGTCCTAGGCCCCAGCGTGAGGGGAACAAGGCTTCCTCCCGTACCTGGCCCACACATTGATTCTGGAAGTTTCTGCCTCCTCTCACTCATGAATGTCTTCTGCTCCTGACCACCTTCCTTTCATTGCCCCTCTCGTACTTCTCAGGAAAACTTGGACTGCTATGGGGACAAATCTCTCTTATCAACTTGATCATATTAAGAATCAAGTAAGAGACACAGCTCTTGGGCAGGTCTGTGCGGGCATTTCCAGGAAGGATTAACTGACGAGGGAAGACCTCCCCCCAGAGTGGGCAGCCCTTACAGTGGTAACCTATATACAAAGAGGTTCCAGGAGAAAGCGCCACCTTTTTGCCTGGCTGCCCTTGCTCCTTGCTGGTGACATTGGAACTCAGCTTCTCCAGCCTTCCAGCAGGGACTGAAGACCAGGAGTTCTCCAGGAACCCCCCAGGCCTTCGGTACCAGACTGGACCTGCTGAGCAGCGATGGGTTCTCAGACTGTCCAGCCTGCAGAGAGCCATTGTTGGGCTGCCCAGGCCATGTCATGTCAACAATCTAATAAATACCCTTAACAATTGTGTATGTGTATATATAATATCTACAATATAATATATGTATTATGTATAGTCATATAGAATATAATTGTACATATCCATTCACTCCATTGGTTCTGTTCCCCTAGGCAATCCTAATACACCTACAAAGCTAAAATAGTTATCATTAGAAGCTGTAGCACCTGAAGTCTTGAGTTGGTAGTGCAATGATAAAATTAATTAAGTTAATTATTAAGAGTTTACTTAATAAACCGGGCATGGTGGCACACGCCTTTAATCCCAGCACTAGGGAGGCAGAGGTAGGAGGATTGCCATGAGTTCGAGGCCACCCTGAGACTACAGAGTGAATTCCAGGTCAGCCTGGGCTAGAGCGAGACCCTACCTCGAAAAACAAAAAAAAAAAAGAGTTTACTTAATAAACTCTTCCATAGGGCTTCCTGGGCTGGACATTCTTCTGGGGCCTTAAACTCCTTGAGTCCACTTTGTGACAGTCTCTGTATGTTGTCACCCACATGATGCTGTAGAGGAAACTGAAGACCTGAGGCTCTGCAGTGAAGGAAGAGCAGAAGCAGGTAGCTTTCACTGGGCTTAGACCCTTTTGCTCTCTGCCTGCGCCAGGCTTTTTGCCTTCCCAGTCTCACCTCATTGTAAAGAAGCTTCCTTATCACCAAACAGGGAAAATCAATACTGTCCCCCCCCCCACACACACACACACATACCCATGGCTAGAGAATGTTTGAATTTAGCCAGAAATGTCAACAAAGCAAAATAATGCAAAATAAATACACAATAAAGATATGGGGAAAGTGCTTTGAAAACACACATGATTAAATCAGCGCAGGAATGGCTGTCTAGAATGACTGGGGAGGTGACATTTGAAATGGCCCTGGACCCAGAAAGTCCAGGGGTCAGAGTAGAATCAGAGACCTCCAGAGTTCACGGGTCCAGGTTTGGAAACTGACTAGGATGGAGCTAGGGCCTGGGGCTTGGCCAGTCTACAGCCCAGGGGTAGAGGACAGCCTAGTGTGCATGAGGCCTTGCTTCCGTCACCAGCACTGAACAAAAGCAGGAGGATCTTTAATTCTATTTTCCCAAAGAATCCTACTACTGTGCCAGGTACGAGATCTGGGCCCAAGGGAACACTGCTGACTTCTGATCAACCTTGGGCCCTCAAAGAGCTCAAAGTTCTCTCTCAGATGGTGGACTCATGCCTACAGTTGGAGACCCAGTGGCTCTCAGACTTTAGCACTGAGAAGTCCCCACAGTGAATAGGAAAGGCTAGTTAGTACATCAGACAGACTCCAGAGCTGATCTGTCCTCAAGAGGTTCAGGACTCATGCACGGGGCCCAGTCCTCTCCACATCTACTAGCCCTCTGTGTGTGTTTGCTCTGACATCACTAAGGCGCTGTGCTAGGCTGGCAGGTGGTGAGCCTCCATAGCCCCAGCTGTTTAAGAGTTTAAAGCAAGAGGATCACTTGGGCCCAGGAGTTGAAGGACAGTTTGGACAACATAGTGAGACTGTTGGATTGAGAACTTGGATTGAATTGTTCCTAAACCCCATGAAGGCAGGAACACTGTCTCTCTTTTACCTCAGTGTTTCCCAACCCTGGCACCTGCCTGACATGTGGTACATGCTGATATGTTGTTGAAATGATTTCTGACTCCCTCCTAAGCGTTGCCTAACACGCCGTTTTGTCTTTTTTTTTTTATTGTCCATAATGAGTTACAACATTTAGTGGGCAAACAATGAGTTGTTATCCCCAATTCCCCACTGCCCTCCCCTCCCCACTCCACTGGGTAACCTCCTCCATGGGTCGTCTGGATCAGTCCTTGTGACAGGGGACCATGGATAGCCTAGTATTCAGCCAGGTTCTCCTGGCCATGCCTCTTTTCCCACATTGTTCTTTACTTTAAAACTTCATTTGGGAAGAACGCCTTATCTCCACCTGGCACAACACAGGGTGAAGAACTGTGGTTTAAGCCCACTTCTGTCGCTTACTGGCTGTTGGACCTCAGGCAAGTGACTTAACCTGTCTGAGCTTCGAGTTCCTCAGCAGGTGACAGTAAATAGAAGCTGCACAGATGGTTCTCCTGTGGATCTTCATATTTGTAAAGCTCCTTCATATTTGTAAAGTTTTTTTTTTTGAACCATCACCGACAGCACCTAGACCAGTGTTACACATATGGGAAAAAGGAATAAACATTTCTGAGTGACCAGGGAAGGGGGTTCCTGGCAAGTCAATAGATGGGGTGATAAAGCTTTCTGCACTTAAGTGACTAAATGGCAAATTAATATCAAAACAGGAACAAAGTCCGGGAATCTGCAGGGTGGGGACCAGAGAGATACAAGATGGTCCTGGGACATCTTATGCCAAAAAGTAAGGAAATGCTAAAAAAAACAAAAACCCAAAAGAAAGATGGGCATATCAGAAAGACCAGCTTGAAAGAGACCTCAATGGCCCTACCTAAGATAATGTGAATGTAACACTAAGGAAGAAGGGTAATAAATTAAGAACAGTAATGATTTGTAAACCACTGAGGTGAAGGGAGAATTCATGAATTCTCTTGATAATAGATAGACAGGGAGAAAGGAACTGGGGTGTCAGAAGACTCTTCCGTTCCAATTGGTAACTGAAGAGACATATGAATTGGGGGGGGAATATCACCATTTTACAAAAATCAGAGTGGAGAGAGGGTTGAGAAATATTAATAAACAAAGAAAATTTCAACAAAGAGCAGGGATGGATATTAGGATAAGCTTAAAGTACTTTCCCATACATTGCTTATTGGTTGAAAGGGGGAAAAATAGTGACGTCACAATGAAGTGATTGGTTCCCACTTTGTAAGCACCTGTGGACATTCTGTGACTTCAGATGTGAAAGTCTGGAAAGGACTGGCTGGGGTGGGGGCAGGCTCCAGATTCTTCCCACATGAACCTCTCCTTCTCATGATGGGAGCCTTCTGTTATCTTTTCTTCTTCTGCTTGCTTAGCTAAACAGTGTAAGTTCTATTAAACTCTCTGACACGTGTTTTCCCCACACTTGTGGCTGGAGACCTCTGTAACTCCCCATGTTCCCTTAAATAACAAAGTCTCCCACTATAGCTTACTATCTTGTTGTCTATGATTTTAATTCTGTAACTTTATAGACAAGAATTTGGGTACTCTTTAAACTTTGGGGTACATTGGAATTTTTGCTGGGAGTTATCTAAATTCTAACCCCAGCTCAACCCGTTATGACACCACTAATCATCAATTAGGACCTCACGAAATTAAAAAGTGTTTGTACAGCAAAAGACACTGTGAACAAAGCAAAGAGGCAACCTACCCAATGGGAGAAAATCTTTGCCAGTTATACAATTATACATCTGACAGAGGATTAATATCCAGGATTTACAAAGAACTCAAGAAACTACATAATAAGATATCAAGCAACCCAATAAAAATGGGCTACTGAACTGAATAGAGAGTTCTCAATAGAAGAAATACAGATGGGCTATAAACATCTAAAATCATGTTCTACCTGCTTAGCAATCAGGGAAATGCAAATTAAAATGACTCTGAGATTCCATCTCACTCCTGTCAAATGGTTACCTACCATCAAGAAAACAAATGACAATAAATACTGGCGAGGATGTGGGAAAATAGGAACCTTCTACACTGCTGGTGGGAATGTAAACTAGTACAGCCATTGTGGAAAGCAGTGTGGAGAGTCCTGAGACAGCTGAAAATAGATTTCCCATATGACTTGGCGTATATCCTAACGACTCTAGTCACTACCCTAGAGATTATGGCTCTGTTTACAATAGCGAGGAAATGGAACCAGCCTAGATGTCCCTCAACTGATGAATGAATAATGAAGATGTGGTTCATTTATACAATTCAGCAGTAAAGAAAAATGAAATTATGAAGTTTACAGGGAAATGGATGGATCTGGAAAGGCTCATACTAAGTAAGGTAACTCAGGCCCAGAAAGCCAAACGCCACATGTTCTCCCTCATGTAATGGCACAGCCAGTAACCATAGATTGTTACTAGAAAAACTGCAGTGCCAGGGGTCAGATACCTTCCAGTGAGCTGTTGGCCAGGGAGGTTCCAAGGCCCCCAAAACATTACAAGGCCAAGGCTCTTGGTTGCCCACCAGAATGATATGGTAAGACTCCAATGCTGAAGACTACATAAGCTTGGGCTTCAAGTCACTGAGAAATCAAGCTGGAGCTGAACTGGAAACCTCCTCCCTGTTAACCATCAGAAAAACCTATGGTTGCATGCAGCCCTATGGGAGAGAGAAGTCATCAACAGTGGAGAATAGCAGTGGACCTTGCAAGCCTTAAGACTGGCCAGACAGGCCAAATGTAGCAACTGGGGCAATAGTGGCACGTCTGTTGTGGGGGAAACCAACTGCTCTCTAATTGGACTGGAGACCCACTCCACGGGAGGGAATACATGCCTGGTACTGAAGACCTAGTCCAAAGCCCATGATGGGGGAGGTCATGATCCTTCCTATTTTCTGGCTAAATGCATATATTGTGCCCACCAAAATGCCTTATAGGCACTTTTCTTTAAAAATGACCATAGATATAATAATGCTACTCTCACTTCTGTCTAGAGAATCTTCTCTTTTTCAGGTGGCGGTGACCACTGGGATGACTCAAAAGACACCACAGAACTGAGAAGAAGTGACAGCACTGGGACAGCTCTATCACACTTCCTGAGCCTCAGGGTCTATTGAGGAAGAGGTGGTGGAAAGATTGTAAGAGCCAAAGGAATGATAAGGCTGCTTAAATGCAAACTTCCAGACACAAAATGGCCTTGATATTCATGACCTCTAACTGCCTGATAATACCTACACAAAATGGGAGGAAAAGATGATGACAACAAAACAAAACAGAGACTAATTGAGAGGAGGAAGAGATATGAGGGAGGGTGGGGAGGAAATTATAATGGATTATGGTCTATAATTATGGAAGCTACCAATAAAAGATTTAAAAAAAGAAAAAAATGCCTGAGTCTATGGGGCCATGTATTCCTACTACCATAGAAACCCATTGTTATTTGCCATGATTTCAGTGTACTGTTGACCTTATAAATGACCTGTGACATCTGTGCCAGGCGTCCATCACTTGGGAGGCTGAGGCAGGAGGATTGCTGCGAGTTTGAGGCCAGCTTAGGTTACAGAGTGAGACCCTGTCTCAAAGAACAAAACCAAAACTCAAATACTCTGACCTAAGCACATGACCTTTCCCTCCGAAACAATCTTGCACATGGGGCCAATAATGTGTTTAGAATTCATTTAATGCCACATTCCAAAGCAGAGTCGTTCCCAACTTTATAAATTTACTAACATCTTCATATTTCCTTTGTGATAGGATCAAAATTGAATCACATGGCTCTGAAATGTGTATTATGGGGGCAAGAGTCTAAAAACTATCACCTTTGCATGTCCATCTAAGAACTCACTTAAAAGAAGTTTCAAATGAATAAAATCCTTTTTGCTCTCCACCAGTGGCCGTGAATTAATTCTCTTGGGGGGAGAATTTCTGCAAGTTAACAGATGCTTTGAAGCTAAATCAAGTCAATTTCCATTGTGATGGTCTTGAACTTAGCTCATTGAATTAGCCTATTTGATGGTCACCTTGAAGATGGCTTTGAGAGCATCCTAAGCTGAAGCAGCAGCCTGGCAGTGACTCAGCATCCCACCCACCCCATCCCATTTATGCCAATACTTAATGAGAAGCTGGAGGCAAGGGCTTCCTTTTCATTACCTAATGGTTTAATAGAGATCTACCTGATTCTGCCACTAATGAGGTGTATGTCTGTCACTAGAACTGTTTCGTCATTTGCAAAATGAGGAATCTGGATTGGCTCTATGAATCCGATGCTCAGAATTGACAAACACCTAAGTAAGCCTGGAAGTTAAGAGTAAGCATTTGTAGTAGCTGCTCTGTAAGGGACAGGGACTGTCGTTTCCTGCTCATCCCACCTCAAGTAGGGTGTCCAACCAAGAGGATATTACAGAATCTGAGGCTAGATAATAAAAACAATGTGACTTCCACCCTGCTGGCTCTTAAATCTCTTATTTTAGAGAAAAACAAGTCATGTTGTGAAGAGATGCTAACAACTCTCCAGGGAAACCCAGGGGGTGGGGGTGGGGTGAGGGTGGGGGTGGGGAGAGGAACTGAAGCCCCCTGCAACAGCTCCTTTGCCAATCATGAAAAGCAGCCTCCCCCGATGCTCAGCCAAACTTTTCAGCCCCAGTTAACATCTTGAATAATATCTCCCAGAAACTTCCAGAACTAATTCACTAAGCTTTTTCTGGAACTTCTAACCAACGGAATTATATAAGGTAAAGATTTTAAGCTGTGGCGATTGATTGTGATTGTCAGCTGTCAACTTGAAGATGTGTCTGCGAGGGTATTTCTAGAAAGTTTTAACTGAAGAGGGAAGACCCACCCTCTATGTGGTTGGCACCATCCCATGGACTGAATAAAAAGAAGCTCCTGACTGTGGGCACACCATGACCAGCCACCTCCTGCTCCTGCCTCCAAGGTGAGAGACCCTCTCACCACCACACTTCCCCTCCATGATGGATTGGTACCCTCCAACTGTGAGCAGCACAACCCCTTCCTCCTGAAGCTGCACTTGTTAGATATTTTGTCACCAAAATGGGAAAATAACTGACACATAAGCTAAAATTGAAACACACTTAGGAATTTTACGACAATTTGAAGGAGAGTGATATTACATCTAATGATAACAATTTGGGACTTCTTATTTTGTATGCCTTTTAAAAATTGTATGTTCCTTGCCGCCCAATTTTTGTTGTGTTATACAAAAATATCACTACGTGGTGGATTGAAGATTTGAAAAAAAAAATTGGACCCACTCCACAGAGAGTTTGAAAAGCATTGATCAGAATGCTCTAATCTTTGTGAAAAGTGGAAAACTTTGATATTTTGTAACCTCCCACTCAGTGATAAATTGACTCTTACAGTTTTTCAGCAATAGGATTCTGGTTCTTGGCAGCATTATTGCAATCAATGTTAATAACCACCCCTTTTATTGAGTATTTTCCATGTAAGTGCCTATGCCAAGTATTTATGGTCTTTACAACACCACCACTCAGCAGATACTTCTCTCCCAATCTTACAGAAGAGAAAATTGAGGCTTGGGTAAAGCATTTAACTAGTTTAGCTCCTCTGACACCAGACCATTATATTGCCTCTAGCTTTATTAATGTGTTAATGCTCAATACATTTCATTTTATATAACAGAATGATGCTTTCTCCGACTATTGAAAATTACTTTTCTATTTATTTTAAGGGGAAATGGACAGAATTCAAATCCTAATATAACCAGTGAAAAGCAGAGCATTCGAAGCCTTTGCCAACATGGATTTTTCTTTTTCTATTTCATTTCCTGTCAGTGACAAGATGGGAGGGGCTGTGATGCAGAGGAGCAGTCTTTGGAGACAAATAGACTTGGTCCCGGTTCTAATCACTCATCTTCTCTGGAACATGGAATAGCATAGCGTTATAAACAAGGTATCAGGACTGGGGAGATGGTTCTGTGGGTAAAGCACTTACCAGACAAGGACCTGAGTTTGGCTCTGTAAGGTCGGAATTCAGGCTACATCCTGATCCTCTTCCCAAACCAGCCTCATTATCAACAAGAGTCAAAGATAAAGACTGATAAAGACTTCCTCCCGAAACCAGAGCCATACCCGGCCCAAGGGACTGTCCCTCCAGATCCCTCCTGATCCTGAGAGAATGTGACCCCCTGAGCCCTCCACCCAACCTCATGTGACCAACCAGACCCCAACCTGAACGGTTTTCCCTTTAAAAGCCCTGATCTAAACCTGCTTCGCGCTGTTTCGCCACCCTTGGTGAAAATAGCCCGGCAGCTCGCTTTTCCTCCTATTAAAACCTTTCCTTTCAGAGTGGTCTCTCGTGGTCATTTCCATTCTAACAGGCTCCCCACTGGGGGTGGCAGTCTATACCTAGAATCCCAGGGCTGGGGGGATCAGAAACGGGAGGATTCATGCTGACCAGCCAGGCTAGCTGATTGGGTGAGTTCTAGGTTCAGACTCTACCTCAAAAACTAAAGTGGAGCCGGTGTGGTGACACACCATTAATCTCAGCACTCTGGAGGCTGAAGGAGGAGGATCACTGTGGGACGGCAGAGTTCCAGGTCAGCCTGAGCTAGAGTGAGACCCTGCCGCTAAAGAAATTAAGTAAGTAAATAAATAAATAGGGGCTGGAAAGATGGCTCAACAGCTAAGGTGCTTGCCTACAAAAGCCTAATGACCCAGGTTCGATTCTCTAGTACCCACATAAAGCCAGATGCACCTAGAGGCACATGCACTTGGAGTTTGTGTGCAGCAGCTGGAGGCCCTGGCGTGCCCATTCTCTCTGTCTCTCTCTTCTCTTCTTTCTCCTCTCTCTCTTTCTCTCTCTCTCAAACAAATAAAAATATAAAAAAATAAATAAATAGATAAATATAAAGTGGCCCTTTACAGTGTCTGACAATCCAGTCCCACGGGCAACTTTGAAGCCTATTTATTGCATTTCTCTGACTCTCTTCAGTCAACTATTTTCAGTATGGCCTTGCCTCCTGAAGACACTCCAAGACTGGGAGAGGTATAGCTGGATTGTTTTGAATGGATGTTTGAGAGTTTATAAGTGATCCTCTCTCTCTCTCCCTCTCTCTCCCTTTCTCTCTCTCTCTCTCTCTCTCTCTCTCTCTCTCTCTCTCTCTCTCTCTCACACACACACACACACACACACACACACACACACACACACACCAAGAGGAATCTTGAACTTAATTGAAATGAAATTTTGGTTGAATCTTCAATCCCCATTCCTAGTAAGAGCGAGCAAGGAGACAATAAATTCCTACTAGTGCTTCCTGACTGTTTCTCTCCTGGCACCTAAGGGAAGGGACCTCGAGATGACAGAGGAAGCTGTTTGTGGCCCAGTGCAGGCCTGCAGGTAGGTAACTTTCTGGGTGCAATAGGACTGACTTCCCAACATTAGGCAGGTTGCTCTGCCCCAGGAGTGATGGCTGCTAATGAGGCTGTTGCTAATTGGGAAGAGACAGTATTGTCCAAGATGGCTGGCTACATTCCCACTCTAGCAAGACACCTTTAAGTTAATCAGAATAGCTCAGTGTGGACCCAGGATCACACTCAAGGAAAGTGAATGGATTCTACTGCCGAATTTATCTTAGGTTCATGGACATTAGCTTGTGGACTTAAGGTTTCACTCATGAATCCAGGTGAAAAGCTGGCTGTGAGGGCATATTGTCAATAATTGTTTTTATCTATTTTATCTATTATTACTCTTTGGACACATTTGTCCAAGGTACTTCTACAGCAGAAACAAGATGTATTACAATGATAAAAGTGAAATAATAATTCCTACAAATCTATATCTCTCACAGGTTTGCTTTGAGAATAAGAAAACATCAGAACTGTCCCTGTCTCAGAATAAATGTCATGTATACAGCCCACTATATATCCTTAGTTCGCCGGGCGTGGTGGCGCACGCCTTTAATCCCAGCACTCGGGAGGCAGAGGTAGGAGGATCACCATGAGTTCAAGGCCACCCTGAGACTACATAGTGAATTCCAGGTCAGCCTGGACTAGAGTGAGACCCTACCTTGAAAAACCAAAAAAAATCTATATCTATATCTATATCATCTATCTATCTATATATATCCTTAGGTTCTTTGTGCACAGATTCAACCAACCACAGAGCAAAAATATTTTTTCATGGACCTGTATCTGCAGTCTGGAAAGATGGCTCACTGGCTAAAGGTATTTGATTGCAAAGCCTGCCAGCCCAAGCTCAATTCTCCAGCACCCAAGGAAAGCCAGATGCAAAGTATGTATCTGTGATCCCAACACACCTATGACATTGGGAGGCAGAGTCAGGAGATTCTGGGGCTCATGGACCAGCTGGCTTACCGTCTGGCAGTTCCTTTGCAGCAGTAAGAGAGCCAGTTTCAAAGAAAGTTGAGTACAGATACGTTGAGGTTATTCTCTGAGCTTCACGTTCACAACATGGAACATGCATCCCCACACACAAACAAAGATTTTTTTTTTTTTGGGGGGGGGGTTCGAGGTAGGCTCTCTCTCTCTAGCCCAGACTGATCTGGTGGCCTTGAACTCATAGTGATCCTCCTACCTCTCCCTCCTGAATGCTGGCATTAAAGGTGTGTGCCATCACACCCAGCAACAAATTTTAAAAGAACCTGAATCTATACTGAGCATGTATGGAAATTTTCTTGTCATTTTCCCTAACTAATACAGTATAAAAGCCACTGAGGGCTGGGGAGGTTGCTCAGCATTTGCTTGCAAAGCTTGGCTGCCCTGGTTTGATTCCCCAGCACTCCTATAAATCTAGGTGCACAAAGTGGCACATGTATCTGGAGTTCATGTACAGTGTCAAGAGGACCTGGCACAACTATTCTCTCTCTCTCTCTCTCTCTCTCTCTATCTATCTATCTACCTGCAAATAAATAATTTAAAATTTTTAAGCTATTGATATAGTGTTAACATTGTATTGGGTATTATGAATTTAGAATTAACTGAAAATATACAGGAGGATATGTGTACATTACACCAAATACTATGTACTTTATAAGGTACTTGAGCATCCACAGCTTTAAAAAATATTTTATTTATTCATTTTCAAGCAGAGAAATGCAGAGAGAGAGACACAGAGAGAGAGAGAGAGCTCTAGGGCCACCACCTTATGGGTCTGGCATATGTGGGTACTGGGGAATTGAACCCAGGACCTTAGGCACTGGAGGCAAGTGCCTTAACTGCTGAGCCATCTCTTCCAGCCCCATCCACAGCTTTTGATATCCAAGAGAATTCCTGAAACCCATCCCCACACGTACTAAAGGATGACTTATTATTTGTAGGCTCACATTTTAAAAACAATTAGGTTAAGAAAAAGTCAAATGTTAAGTTGCCAAAGTCATTTTGATGGACAGTGATTTCTTAAGAAAGGTGGAATAGAAATAGCTGGGAATTTTGCCAAGGTTACCATCAGCGACAAGTTGTCCAATGAAACGACAGAATGGGGCCTGGGGACACGGCTCAGCGAGTAGAAACACACCACACAAGTGTGACGAGTGATCAAGAAAGACACCTGAAGCCAACCTTTGGCCTCTCCATGTGCACACCTACGTGTGTCCACACACGTGCAAACACACGTGAAAAAAAAACCCACAAATAAAAAATAACAGGGGCTGGAGAGATGGCTCAGTGGTTAAAGCACTTGCCTGCAAATCGTAACAATCCCAGGTTCGATTCCCCAGCACCCATGTAAAGCCAGATACACAAAGTGACACATGCATCTGGAGCTTGTTTGCAGTGGCTGGAGGCCCTGGTGCGCCCATTCTCTCTTTCTTTGTTTCTCTTTTCTCTCTCTGCTTGGAAATAATTTAATTTTTTTAAGAGATAGAGAATGGAGGAAATGGGGACTTTGAGGGAAAAGACCAGCAAGTTTCTCTACTAGATGGAGAGAACAGGACATTCAGAAAGAGACCACCACTCCAGCAAAGCTGACGTCACAACAAATCACTTCAGGCCCTGCCCAAGCTTTGCCGGAAGAGCTTAAAAAACCAAAGTGCCTCAGAATCACTCTGCAAACAACAATGTTCGATTTGGGCAAAATCGTCAACTTGGGATTTGCTTATCAGCTCCCCTAATGGAAATGACAGGCAGCACAGGCGAAAAGCCTTGTGATTGTCAGGATAACACAACCAGCTCACCTTATTACTGATGGTCACCTCCCAGCCATCACACCTGGGGAGAATATTAACAGGCCAGCAAAGACAAAGGGGGAGGAGGGAGAGAGGGAAGGGGAAGAAAAGGAGGAAGAGGAAGAGGAAGAGGAAGAGGCCAGGACTGTGAGGATGAGCCTCAGGTATTCAAATGGCATTCTCTGGGGCTGGGGCTAAGGTCAGCATCTTGTTTTTTTTTTAAAGAGACATATCAGTTTCAGTCAAGGTTGTTATTTTACTCTCCCTACTCTTCACTGCCTGAATGAGGGGGGGGGGGGACAAAACCCAAGACGAATCGCAGCTACATTACTTTGTAATCCAATGCCCTTGAGTAAGGGCAATGTCCCCCGGGAACCTTGGAGATTCCCTGGCCAGCAGTGAGGTGAGTGTGCGCGGAGGCTTCTCTCTTCTTGGAAGACAGGTTGCACAGCTGTCCGGAATGGTTCCCTCACGGTGATGCCTTGCATCCCATTTGTCATCGCATCTCTGCATCAAATTACTTGAATTCCAGACACATCGACTGCGCACGAAGGGCCCTGTCAATTTTGCAGGTGGCTTGGAAAAGAGCACCAGGGACGCATTAGTCATTTCTAGGACCCCCAGGCCCCTGTGCTCACTCTGTCTACCTCCATGTGCAGCCTTGCCCCCCACCAGTTCCTGCCCTGGAACATGGGTGCCAAATCCTGGCCCAGATGGTCTCCCGCTGAACCTGTTTGAGGGGCTGAGGTCCCTACTGCCAGGGAGAGACCTGGACACAAAACCTAGCTACTTTTCCTCCCCAGACCCAAAGCATCTAACACTGACATGCACCCATAATTGCCCCTGTGTTTTCCCGCAGATGAAGCTTGGTTGAAATTGACAACTGGCTTGCCATAATGAGGCAGGTGATAATAGTCCATCCCTTGCCGGAATGTGAAGGAGCCAATTACAAAAGATGCCGTCAAAGACTTGTTTTTATGGCTTTAGGAAAAAATTCGCAACATAAACCAAAAAAAAAAAAAAGAACATATGTAGTTAATCTCAATTTTAATGTTTCAGCTATGCACACGCATATATAAACTCAAAGAAAATGCATCCTAAATGAATTGCTTCTTCTCTCCTTTTTTCTGTATTTTCTAAAACAAGCAGGCATTACTTTTGTAGTCATTAAAATATATGCTGGTTATGGAGAACTTCTGTTAATGTTTTTAGGGCCAGGTGTGATGGCACACACCTTTAGTCCTAGTACTCAGGAAGCGGAAGTACAGGAGGATTGACATGAGTTTGAGGTCACCCTAAAACTACATAGTGAATTCCAGATCAGTCTGGGCTAAAGGGAGACCTTACCTCAAAGCAACAACGAATGTTTTTAGGGCTGGAGATATGGCTCAGAGAGAGAGATGTTTGCTGTTCAGTCTCCCAGTACCCATGTAAAGTCACATGCACAAAGTGGCACATGCATCTGGGGTTTGCAGCAGCAAGAGGCCCTGGTGTTCCATTCCCCCACACACACACAAATAATTTTTTTTCAAATGCTGGGCTGGAGAAATCGCTCAGTGATTAAAGTTGTAGGCCACCCTGCCTGGCTTTGCCATGTCTACTTTTTTTTATAGCTCATCATTTTAAAAAAATATTTTATTTATTAATTTTTCAAGCAGAGAGAGAGAGAGAGAGAGAGAGAGAGAGAGAGAGAGAGAGAGCTCGGGCAAGCAGAGAGAGAGAGAACACCAGGGCCACAACCTTGTGAGTCTGGCTTATGTGGGTCCTGGGGAATTGAACCCAGGACCTTAGGCACTGGAGGCAAGCGCCTTAACCATTGAGCAATCTCTCCAGTCCCTATAGCTCATCATTTATAGGCAGGATCTTTAGCTTGATAAGCTTTTCTAAATGATTATTGACTTGGTTGGTTTTAACATTAATAAATCTAATTTTAATTGATCACGAGCCTTACTTTTTATTATTAACTTATATGAATTGTACAGAATGACTGCTTTCTCTGTGTCATTTCCATATGTCATTAACACTTTTAAAAATTGGTTTTTGAGGGCTGGAGAGATGGCTCAGCGGTTAAGGCACTTGCCTCCAGTGCCGAAGGCCCCAGGTTCAATTCCCCGGGACCCACATAAGCCAAATCCACAAGGTGGTGGCCCTGGTGTGCTCTCTCTCTCTCTCTCTCTCTCTCTCTCTCTCTCTCTCTCTCTCTCTCTCTCTGCTTGAAAAATGAATAAATAAGATATTTTAAAACAAATTGGTTTTCGAGGTAGGGTCTCTCTCTAGTCTAACTGACCTGGAATTCACTATGGAGTCTCAGGCTGGCCTGGAACTCATGGTGATCCTCCTACCTCTGCCTCCCAAGTGCCAGGATTAAAGGCGTGCACCACCATGCCCAGCCGCTTATCTTTTTTTTTAACCCATCTTACTTTTTACGCACTCGTTCTCTCCTGCCTTATACTTTTTGGTCTCCTTTATCTTCTCTACTCTGCTCTTCAATCTCTCCTTTATTTTCAGATGCTCTTGTTTTTGTTTTTAAAGATTCCACGTATGTGTGAAAACATGTCTTTCCGAGTCTCGCTTATTTCACTTACATGATGAGCCATCTATTTTTCCTATATTAAAAAAGAGTATCATTCTTCTTGATGGCTGGATAATGTGGGTAATCCTTACATCAGTTTTAATACAGTTAATTCAGATAAGCCACATTTTGTTGATAGGATATTGGAAAAACAGTTGTATCTAGAAAAAGGACAAAGTTGTTTAGAAATAGATCTGGTAAATTATCGCCACAAAATGTTATGATATCTGGAGGGAAGTTAGGAAATTTCAAAGAGACAGCTTTAGTTTTTTTAGGACATCATAAATTGATCCATGGTGTATAAAACCTTTAATATGCTCAATTTTAACTGTAATGTTGTTGGTAATGTTTGGGATAAAACCCAGAGCCCAAACCTATTAGGCAAATTCTCTATCACTGAGTCTCCAGCCAAAGCCCATCAATTATATGTTTCTACCGAGCTTTGGCACTCCTATCCATATCATAGTAATTCTTCAGATTACAGGAGCCGTCCAGAGCCTCGCTCCTGTGGATACCCAGCACCAGAGCATCACGAGGAACTTCATGGCTGCAGAAGCTCAGGTCCTCACCCAGAATGCCCATGTCGGACTCTGCACTTGAACAAGATCCCCAATGTTCTATAAGTTCATGAAAATTTGAGAAAAAAAACTGACCAAAGGGCTGGAGAGATGGCTCAGCGGTTAAGGCGCTTGCCTCCGGTGCCTAAGGCCTCGGGTTCAATTCCCCAGGACCCACATAAACCAGACCCACAAGGTGGTGCCCTGGTGCGCTCTCTCTCTCTCTCTCTCTCTCTCTCTCTCTCTCTCTCTCTCTCT
This sequence comes from Zapus hudsonius, assembly GCA_004024765.1. Taxonomy (NCBI): domain Eukaryota; kingdom Metazoa; phylum Chordata; class Mammalia; order Rodentia; family Dipodidae; genus Zapus; species Zapus hudsonius. Next base: position 81,384 of record PVHP010001579.1, read on the forward strand.
CTCTCTCTCTCTGCTTGAAAATGAATAAATAAAATATTTTTTTAAAAAACTGATCAAAGACACAGGAAAGGCCATGACACCCTTTCAGTAATTCCTCGCTTGAGGTGGTCCTCGAAACACAGCCACGGTGCCCCTAGTCAGGCAACAGAGGCAGGAGGAGCACCTGAGAACAGAAGTAAATAAGCATCAGCCTTAAAGACGATACTGCGAACAGGTCAGAAAAGGGCTTTGACATAGACTATGGTGGATGGATTGTGGAAGTAACATTTGCAATGCATTTCCTCCCTCTCTGGAGTTCTTATGCTGGAGCATCTGGGGATTGGTGTCTAGAAGGTCTGTAATTTGTTTAGCAGCAATAATCTTTTGATAAATATCACGTTAATTTTTCTTGAAGGATTTACCTAACCGTTATGTTTTCAAAGGAATGTTACGCATTTTTTTGTTTCTAATTTTTGCTCATAACATTGATTTGATCATTTCTCCTCTTTAATTCTGCATAACACATCTTTAAAAGGATAATTTCAGAAGTTTACTTTTTAAAAAATATTTTATTTATTCATTTTTCAAGCAGAGAGAGAGAGAGAGAGTGCACCAGGGTCTGGCTTATGTGGGTACTGGGGAATTGAACCCGGGGCCTTAGGCACTGGAGGCAAGTGCCTTAATCGCTGAGCCATCTTGCCAGCCCTCAGAAGTACACTTTTGACTTCCATTTTGGAGTCCCTAGTTTCCTCTCCCTCATCAGCATGCATGGAATACTCCCTTCTAGTTAAGTTTTACCAGCCAGATGGCATACATTCAATTCTCTTATCCCTACTCAACAATGACTTAAAATTTTATGTTCCATAATGTTTGGTTGCAGCAAAAAGTTGTATAATTTCCTGGATGATATTAAAAAAAAAGCTGTGCTATCAAAACTGATTTTTGCTGCATCACCCAACACCAGATTTGAAGATGCAAACAAGAAGCATAGAACACTCTAGAATGTTTCAGGCACCTCTACTGCAGTCTGTTACATTTCCTACCATATTGCAGCATTGCTACATGTAACTGAGTTTTTAAGATTCAATCTTTGCAAGCAGTTTTTTTTTTTTTTTGATGTTTGATTTGAGGTAGGGTCTCACTCTAGCCCAGGCTGACCTGAAACGCACTCTGTAGTAGTCCAAGCTGGCCTCAAACTCATGGCAATTCTCTTACCTCAACCTTCAGAATGCCGGGATTATATATGAGCCCACTCTTGGCTCCCAAGTAGTCTTTTATATTTGAGAGAGTGTGTGTGTGTGAGAAAGAGGCAGAGAGAGAGAGAGAGAGAGAGAGAGAGAGAGAGAGAGAGAGAGAGAGAATGAGAGAGAGAGAGAATGGGCATGCCAGGACCTTCAGCCACTGCAAATGCGCCACCTTGTGCATCTGGCTTTATGTGGGTCCTGGGGAATCGAATTTAGGTCCTTCTGCTTTTAAGCCATCGGTCTACCCCCACAAGTGGTCTTTTAAAAATGTGTTTATAAACTGGGGCATGGTCGCATATGCCTTTAATCCCTGCACTAGGGAGGCAGAGGGAGGCAGAGGGAGTTCGAGGCCAGTCTGAGATCAGTGATATCCAGGTCAGCCTGGGCTAGAATGAGACCTTACCTCGAAAAACCAATAAAAAATTAACAACAAAAAACAAAACAGAGATGAAAATGTGCTTATGTTTCTTTTGTTATTTACCAATCTCCCTTACCCACACATCCTCAAATGAGATTTTTAATTATTTTTATATTTTTAATTATTTATTTTTGAGAGAGAGAGAGAGAGAGAGAGAGAGAGAGAGAGAGAGGACCTCTTGCCACTGCAAATGAACTCCAGAAGCATGGGCCATTTTGTGCATCTTAATTTTTGTGGGTACTACTGGAGTATTGAACCCAGGCCATCAGGCTTTATAAGCAAACACCTTTAACCACTGAGAAATCTATCCAGCTCTGAAATGGTTTTGTTTTTTTAGGTTTTTTTGAAAGGTCACAATTTGTTTGCTGGTATGTGCATGAGTGTGTGTGTGTGTTGCAAACACATAGATGGGCATGCCCCAGAAGCACCCATGTGAAGGCCAGAGGAGGACACCGGGTTCCTTCTCTATCTCTCTTCTGCCCTATTTCCTAGAGACACAGACTCTCATGGAACCTGGAGCTTGCCAGTTTCTGGTTAGTTTGGCTGATCAGTGAGCCCCAGAAATCTTCCTTTCTCTGCTCCTTCAACATTAGGGTCATAGGTGTGCACCGACACTCCCAGTTTTTATGTGGGTGGCTGGGATCAAGCTCAGGTCTCCTTGCTTGCTCAGCAAGCACTCTTATTCACTTAGCCACTTTCCAGTCCATTTTGGTTTTTTTTTGCCACAGGGTCTTACTATGTGGCCAGGCTGGCCTCAAACTCATATCCTCTGCCTCAGTCTCCTGGGGTTACACATATGCATCACTAGGCATGACTCATAATTTCCATATCCTCATCGGCTCTATATGACTTCTATTAGTCATATCATATTCAAAATAATATTCAATATGTCTAAAATATTCGAGTAAAATGCAGTATTTCTTACCTTTTTTGAAATTAGCTCATTTATTGCCTCTGCTATGATTTTAGTTATCTGTTTTTTGTACTTCATTCTTTAAAAGTGTTTTTAATGTCAATGTGCCATTATGTTAACAGATATGGAATAGTTTCTATCAAAAGACAATTTGCAGCCAGGCGTGGTGGTGCACATCTTTAATCCCAGCACTCGGGAGGCAGAGGTAGGAGGCTCACCATGAGTTCAAGGTCACCCTGAGACTACATTTAAAAAAAGACTGTGAGAGCCGTGTTGGGGGAGACTATCCAGAGGCATGGCACCTCTCAGTAACAACATACTAGGGACAGGAGAACCTGGCTGAATACTAGGCTATCCGTGGTCCCCTGTCACAAGGGCTGATCCATGGAGGAGGATATCCAGCTGATTGGGGATGGGGGAGGGGGGCATCGGGGAATTGGGGATAACAACTCACTGTTTGCCCACTAAATAATGTAACTCATTATGGACAATAAAAAAAAGAATTTGCATCATTGCCTTTGTTTCCTGGATAATCTCCTCCCTGGAGATTGCCTTGTCCAAGCTGAGTCATGTCTGTCATTTCTCATTTCCCTATCATCACTCTATCTTTGTCTAGATACATCATATTTCAACTTTGATTTCTCAACATTAACACTGAGGTGCATTTTATTTGTACAATGTGATAAATACTGTCAATCCTTGCTCAGGAGTTCACTCTTCAGTTGATAACTTTTTTCTGACCCTAAAGAATATGCACTATAGGGTTGGAGAGATGGCTTGGCGGTTAAGGCACTTGTCTACAAAGCCCAACCACCAGGGTTCGATTCCCCAGTACATGAGTAAAGCCAGATGCACAAAGTGCTCATTGCATTTGGAGTCCTTTCACAGTGGCTGGAAGCTCTGGTGCACCCGTTCATTCTCTCTCCCTCTCTCTCCTTGGAAATAAAAGAATTTGCAGTATAGAGAAATCAGAAGCTATTAAGGTAGAATGGGGGAGGGTTCCATCATAGGTAAGGATTTATGAATAATTTCTGAAACCCTCCTAACTGTACTGGTAGTAGTTAAATTTGATGAAAACTTATACCTTTTCCCCTCCTCTCCTTCCTCTCTCTCTCTCTCTCTCTCTCTCTCTCTCTCTCTCTCTCTCTCTCTCTCTCTCTCTCTCTTTCTCTCTTTGGATAATGTATCCCAGCTGGCCTTGAGCTCAGTATTTAACTTGAACTTCTGACCTTCTTGCCTCTGCCTCCATCTCCCGACTACTAGGAGTATAGGTGTGTGTCACCATGCCTGGTTTACGTAGTGCTGAGGACTGAGGCAGGACTTCATGCATACTAGTACCAACTGAGCTAAATCCTAAGCCCTCAAAAATTAAGTTTCTGAGATATTTTTTCCTGGATAAATTTCAACTAGTGTTTCATTAGGTATTCAAATTATAATGCCAGGTATTTGGATAAGGAAACATGCAATATATTGTTTTCTTTTATATATTTTTTTTACTTATTCATTTTCAAGCAGAGAGAGAGAGAGAGAGAGAGAGCACCCGGGGCCTTAGGTACTGGAGGAGAGTGCCTTAACCACTGAGCCATCGCTCCAGCCCTATAGTTTTCTTTTTCTCTTCTGATTTTTCTTAAGTTATGTTCAACATATATGCTAACAGGAATTTTATATCCTAATTCCACATTCTTTGCTCCAATTCTACCTATTTTATCCAAAAATGTAGTCAGTGGTACAGTTGATTCTCTCTTAGCACTTTTTCTGTTATCTGACTTTGAAATTAATTTTTAAACTCCTGCATCTCTAAGGAAAAATAACCAGTAATTTGTATTTTATCTGAGAACTTACATGTATATAAAATAAAACTAATAAGCTGATAAATATTATTTATTAATAAGCTATTAAAGATTACTATTTTTTATTAACAGGCCTTCCATAAGCCATGTCTATTGCATAATTACAGTATCAATTAGAGCTAATCTCTAATTTGTGTTCACATAATTTGTGCTGTGGATTACTTGATACAGTAAAATTCTTGCCGATGTCAATGGGGAATGGAATCCAGCAATACCTTTGGAGTACAATAAGCAAAAGATAATATGACAGTAGAGCTTTACAGTTTTTGACAAATATACTTACCTGTCAGCATAAGAATCAGAAAACTCAGTTTCTTGCTCAGAAGCAGAACTCCACTTTCATATGATGTTAGACCTACTGTTGTTTCTTTTTCCTTTGTGAGTAGAAACAGAACGAATTGCACTAAACCTCTTAAAACAAGACACTGCCATCTGCTGGGAAACCATAAAAGATATACTCAGCAACCATCCTTTCAGGAAGTGAGATGAAGATGCAGGACTTCTCAAAATGATAAAAGAGACTTGTGTCCTATTAGAGGAGAAACTCTTGTGCAGTGTCCAATCTAGCCAATCACACCTGGCTTCCAAACCCTTATTCCACTGAGATTTAACTGGCATTGTTCTCAATCCTCTGTCAAAGGTGGTATAACAGGAGAGCTGGGGTTCCCAGCTCATTCCAATGTACCTTAACACTTAATAGTACCTGGATTCTTGTTCTATAAAATTAAAGAATTAAAATTATAGACCACCAGAGGATAAAGTATAGTGGGAGCCTTTATTTAAAAAGAAATGAGAAGTTACAGAGATCTCCAGCCACTAGTGAGGAGAGAGCACATGGGGGAAGTTTTGGACACATATCTGTGAAATCTGTGCTGACCAGCCCAGCAAGGGAAAGAGAAGATATAGGAGAGCTCCCATCATGAGGCGAAAGGGTTCACGTGGGAAAGAACCCCCTAGCCCCTCACCACAGCTGCTCTGGCTCTGATGAAGAAGGCCTTACCTAGGCCTGGAGATTCAGATGCTCTCTGATGGCGAGTCAGGATGGGCAAGAGAACAAACTTCCTGTCCTAGGTGACTATATCCCTGGGCTAGGTTAAGTCAGAGAGACATCTGGGTGATCTATCTTTGACCATTCAGTTTCAGGATTAAGTTTGAACTCTAGTAAGAGAAACCTTCCACTCAAGGGGACGGATCAGGCCTGAGGTTAAGTGGAGCCTGCCTGAAAATACAAGTTCAAGGACACTCCTGGTTATTTTTGGGTCCCAGTCACCCTAACCTGTCACAGTGGAAACACCATACCGAGGGCTGAATGCAGAGCTCCCTGCTCAGGCTGCGGGAGGAAGGAAGGAAGGGAGCTTCCATAGAAGGGCTGCCCATGTTAGCAAGACGGATTGGGAGCTTGTGACTTTCTACACTTAGCCAGGGTCAGAGAGAAGGCTCAGCAGTTAAAGGCACTTGCTTGCAAAGCCTAATGACC
>PVHP010001579.1:87364-104224 GCA_004024765.1 Zapus hudsonius
TGGAGGAGGGAGAGGCAGGGGGAAGGGGAGGAGGGGAAGGAATGAGGAGGGGAAGGGAAAGAGGGAGAGGAGGGGGAAGAAGGGGCAGGGGGAGAGGAGGAGGGGGAGAAGGAAGAAAGGAGGAGAAGGAGGAAGAGGAGGGGAGGAGGAGGAGAGGAGAAGGGGAGGAAGGGGGAAGAAGGAAGGAGAGAAAAAGTAGGAGGGGTGGGGAAAAGGGGAGGGGGAGGGGAGAAGGAAGAAAGGAGGAGAAGGAGGAGGAGGGGAAGGGAAGAGGAAGGAGAGGGGAGGGGAGGGGGGAAGAGGAGTAGGAGGAGGAGAAAGAAGTAGCAGCATTGTGATGAGCCATCAGGAGTTCTAGTAAAGGCACTTGGAGTGGAGGAGGGAAGGTAGTTTTACAGGTAACACTAGTTCTAACCTTTCAATGTAAACTCACAAACCCTTGCTGGAAAGGGTGGTAAACCCCAGCGCATGTTGCTTAGAAATAATAGTCAAAGATCTCTTAGTATTTTCTATTTCCCGAGAAGCAGGTAAACTTTCATTGACAAGGTGATAAATTCCCATTACACAATCCCAGCTACTTGGCATAAATCCTTAATGATTCCATTATGGTTAAAATTAATGAGAGTGTTAAACCAGGCATAGTGGCACACGCCTTTAATCCCAGCACTAGGGAGGCAGAGGTAGGAGGATTTCCTTGAGTTCAAGGCCACCCTGAGACTACATAGTGAATTCCAGATCAGCCTGGACTAGAGTGAGTCCCTACCTCGAAAAACCAAAAAAAAAAAAAAAAAATTAATGAGAGTTTTAAAATGGTGAACCAGGTGTGGTGGTGCACACCTGTAACCCCAGCACTCAGGAGGCAGAGGTAGGAGGATCATTGTGAGTTCGAGGCCACCCTGAGACCAAACAGTGAATTCCAGGTCAGCCTGGGCTAGAGTGAAACCCTAAAAAAAAAAAACAAAAAACACTGGGGAAGAAAAATAAGAGGGCTTGCAGCTGGGTATGAGGTAGCCAGGCCGACCAGGTAAGAAAAAGGATAGGGAAAAACAGCTAAACTGGTCTGGGCAGGCTCCAGGAGGTCCACGGGTCCCACCCCCACTGAGAAACCCAGACAAAGCACTGTCATCCTTTCACCTGCCTCTCATTATCGGTGGGCAAGATGGCTTCCAAGAAAGCCTCCACCCACTCCAGGAAGGAGCCCATCCCAGATTGGCCCACAGGCAAGGAGTTAGATAAGAGGTAACCAAGGAAACTGTGCCTCCTGATGGTCACAATGCCCCTTTGTGGTTAGGTTGTTCCCGCTAGCCAGAAACTAAGTAAGGCACCAGGGCTTTCTCCCATACCTGCACACTAACAAAGGATTTACACCTTCAAACAATGATGTCATTATAATATCACTTGTATTGTGATTTGAACACCCCTTCCATTTTGTGGCGCTCATGGGAGGAAATACCCCAAAAGGGAGATAGAACTTCAGACAGAAAAATGGTCACTTTGCTCATAACTATGCCACCGACCCTATAAATATTCATAAGAACTTCCTTAAAAATCCACTATGCTGCTCCATCTCCTTCCTACCCTGGAACAGCCCACTTCAAGCTCTTTTTGTGGAGTGCTTACTTTATTTAGCTTTGCTTCTGCTACTTGGCTAAATGAACTTTTGCTTATCTCTTGACTGAATTCATCCATCCCTTCAAGAAGACAAGAACCCGAGAGATCCGGCAACATCTGTTTCTCACAACACTAAGACTAATATTAGCAAAAGCTACTGCAGAGCCCAGTGTGCCCCTGCCCCTCAAAGAGACATTGTACCTAAAGTGATCCGTGGGTACTAAGCTTGACAATGGAGTCTGAGGAAGGTGTGTAAGGGAGGTGACTGTATTAGTCAGAGTTCTCTAGAGGAACAAAATCAACAGAATGAATTATTGTAAACAAAAAAGGGGATTTATTGGATTAGCTCACAGCAATCCCACAATAGCAGCCTGCAAGCCTGAGAGTCAAGGAACCAGTAACTGCTCAGTCCATGGGGCTCGGCAGTCCCGATCCAGCCTCGAAGGCCAAAAGGCTTCCTGGGGAGCTGCTGGTCTTCAGTCCAGGCTGGAAGGCTGAGGAAGCTTCGTTCCAATGACCACTGCTGACAGAGAGACTCACGACACCAGCCAGGCAGAAAGGCAGGGAGGGTCAGAGATTTCTTTCCCCTTTATATAATCTTAGGGCAGGGGCTTGCAACCCTATCCCAGACTTGTTGGCTTCCTGAGTCTATGGCATTTCCTTCCTGCACTGCCCTCACTGGAAGGGATGTTAATCTCCAGTTTCCCTGAGCTTCCTTACATCCTGCCCCCTGCTGAGCGGGCTGCTTTCCTGTGATAAATATCAAAGACCAACCAAAGATAATTAAAAGATCAAGGACAACAAAACATAACCATCATAGTGATAATTGAGTTAGGCTATGACAAAGAGAGAGGCGGATACCAGAGATGAAGGTGGGCCCACACCTTTAATCCCAGCACTCAGGAGGCAGAAGTAGGAGGATCACTGTGAGTTTAAGGACAACCTGGAACTACAGAGTGAGTTCCAGGTCAGCCTGGACTAAAGTGAGACCTGACCTCAGAAAACAAAAAAAGAAAAGAAAGAAAAAGAAAATGAATAACCTTGGGAGCCATGTTGAACACATTCTACTGGTGTTGAAAAACAATTTTTTTAATGAGTTCATTGAATGAGTCCTTCTCACCCCAAAGTTCCTTCAGCTGTACCCAGATGCGGTGAGCATACGGGAAGCTGAGCTCTAAGCCAAAGGAGGTCTAACAGTAAAGAACTACTAACCCGCATCAGTGCACACGCACATACGATGTTTTGCCTCCAAAGTGCAACATGAAGATAACCTAGAATCAAATCCACATTGTCCATTATCTTTTGTCCATAGTTCAGGTGGATTTTCAGGACGTAGTACAATCCAGAACAACCTAGAAGTGATTGTTCTCAACCTCTTTTAGCAGAGAAATTGACTGCAGAAGTTCCTTGTTCAGTTTCACATATGAGTCAATTAAAAAAACAGGATCATTGTGGGCTGGAGAGATGGCTCAGCAGTTAAGGCACTTGCTTCCAGGGCCTTTGGCCCTGTGTTCAATTCCCCCAGGACCCACATAAGCCAGACCCACAAGGTGGTGGCCCTGGTGCGCTCGCTCTCTCTCTCTCTCTCTCTCTCTCTCTCTCTCTCTCTCTCTCTCTCTCTGCTTAAAAATGAATAAATAAAATATCCTTTTAAAAAGGATCATGTATTTAATCTTCACTAATTCATTTATTTAACAATTATTTAGAGTGTCCACTTGAGCCAGGAGTGCAGGTACCCAGAAAGCATCGGGGACTTTGAAAAGGATGCCTCCTAACTGTCTTTTTGCACTTATATCCCAGTGGTATGAGATACAGAATAAACTAGAAATACAAGAAGCCATTTAAAATTGGAAGAAATAATCGCTATGGAGACAGTGAGTTTGGGGCTGAAGCACACTGCAGAATGAAATAACATGGTCAAGGTAGGCTTTGTTGAGATGATGTGAGCGAAGCAAAGACTTCTGGGAAGCAGGAAGAGATTCTCCAGACATGCATACACAGTTTATGCAGTGATAGGGATCACACTCAGGCCTTCATGCATGTGAGGCAAGCATTTGGCCAGCTGAGCTACATTCCAGCCCACACATGGGATTTTTAAAATTTTATTTTAGTTATTTTATTTTATTTTGAGGTGGGGTCTCACTCTAGCCCAGGCTAACCTGGAACTCACTCTATAGTCCCAGGCTGGCCTCAAACTCACAATGTTCCTTCTACCTCTGCCCTCTGAGTGCTGGGATTAAAGAAAGGCATGCAGTGAGCCACCACGCCTGGCCCTTATTTTAGTTTTTTAAATATTTTTATTTACTATTGACAAGCTGGGGGAGAGAGAGAATGAGAGAGAGAGAGAGAACCAGGGCCACCACCTTGTGGGTCTCACTTTTATGGAAGTACCGGGGAATTGAACCCTGGTCCTTAGGCACTGGAGGAAAGTGTCTTAACCTCTGGGCCATCTCTCCAGCCCTGTCAAGTGCTTTTGCCAGCTGAGCCATCTCCTCAGTCCCAAAGAATGTTTTTCAGATTAATTTTTTCCCTAAATTAGAAACCAATCCTGATAGGGAGTATGGAAGGGGCACCCAGTCCCTTCCAGACCCCCCCCCTTCCGGATGAGGTGGGGAGGAGGGGATCTGCACATGGTGTCTATTCTGCCCTGGGAAGCGTCCACTGTGCGCTGTCCTCGTGCTGTGGTGCTGAAGAGGATGGGGCCTGTGGATTGCAGCCCTCAGCGCGGGTCCACAATGCCACTGGAGACTGAGGCCAAGAGTGCACCATGCACAGTTGTGTAGCCTTTGGCATGGACAACCAGGGCTCCTGGAACCAGAGCCAGCGCTAGGCTGTGCCTGCGACAAGGACGTGGAGGATCCCACCTGCCCATGTTGGCACGCTGTGCCTGCTTGAACCGCCCGCATTCCAGGAAATGGGCTTGTGGCATAAGTCAAAGGTGCTGCGGTTTGGGTTTTGTGTCCTTCCCAGACCTTGTGGAAATTGAATCCCCAGTGCAGCAATACTGAGCAATGCTGAGCCTATGGGAGGTGAACAGACAGGAGGGGGGATGGGTGTCTTGCTAAGGGCTTGAGAGAGGAAACTTGCTCATCCAACCAGGAAAGATGTGTCCACTGGTGCAATAGTGGCATGACTATTATGGAGTAACCAACTGCTCTCTGATTGGAGTTGAGTGCTGCTTGTGGAGGAAATTCATGACTCACTGAAAACCTAGCCAAAACCACCACTGTTGTTCAGCTAAATGGGTAAGTTATACCCTCAAGTTTCCCTCTGAAAAGTTATGTTTCTGCCCATAAGTTAGTGCTTCTCTAAGCCTTGGCAGAGAAACTTCTTTCTGCAGATGACAGAGACTACTGGGGTGACTCAAAGCTCATCAAAGTGCCGGGAATAAATGACAGTTAAGTGCTCAGTACTAAATGAGAATTCTCTCTCATGCCCCCCAAGGTTCAGGGAACATTGCAGAAGAGAAAAGAATGTAAGAGCCAGAAGAAGGGGAGGAAGAAATGCAAAACAAAAACCAATAAAGCAATAACAAAACCCAGAATGAACTGGTCTTTAAGATAAGAATTGATACTAACGACAAGATTTATTTTATTTTATTTTATTTTATTTTGGGGGGGTTGAGATAGGGTCTCACTGTAGTCCATGCTGACCTGGAATTCACTATGTAGTCTCAGAGTGTCCTTGAACTCACAGCAATCCTCCTGCCTCTGCCTCCAGAGTGTGGGGATAAAAGGTGTGTGACACCATGCCAGGCTAAGATAAGACTTTTTAAACCATGAAGATCAACTCTTAAAAATGTACATACATCTAACCACAGAGTCCCCAAAAATTCATGAATCAAAACAGATAGTTAAAAGGAGAAATGCACTACTGGTTAAGACTATTGATGAGTTCTGGGGACTTCCGGTTAAGATGGTGGAATAGGAGTTGCACCAAAGAAACCTGCATGGAAAGTGGCGAGGTAACAAACCATACATTCTTCTCCTGAAAAGTGAAGGTGCATGAGAAATTATTATCCCAGGTTAGAGCCCAGCTAATCACACAATCCAGTAACCACACAATCAGCCAAGATCACAGCCAGCAGCTGCTGGGAAGACCTTCTACTCACTGGGCTCTGCCTGAGCCAGCAAGAGCAAAACTATAGTCACACTGACCTTGTTAAAAAAATTACATATATATATATATATATGAGAAGGCAACAGAGACCATTTGAGCAGTTCCAGAACAACTTCAGATACTCCCCACAGCCTCCCCTCCCCCATCCACCAGTACCAGAACCACTGGAGACCTCAGGACCCCAAGGGATGGGAGCTACCCCTCCCCACACAGCATCCAGCACAGTCAGTCTGAAGAGCAAACCTACCACTAACCAGCTGAACTGAGCCCACAGTGCACCAAAGAGGGAACCAGCTTCCCACTCATCATAGGTGAGACAGAAAGTCATCCCCAAAGGTAACAAGACTGTTTTACACTGGGGCAGTATATGCCCCAAAGCCAGGTACATAGGTCTGCACTGGAAGTCCAACTGCACTTTCCACACCAGGGCAGGTTGTTAAAGAAAAGAATCCAAAACCCAACCCACTAAGACAAAAGTATTGATGTGTTAAATCTGACTTTTTAAGTAAGTATGTGTTGGGGTTAACTTTTATCATCCTTGATATTTCTTAGTTTATATTGCCTTTTCTTTTCTTTTTTTTCTTTCTTGCTTGGGGGCAGGGTCTCACTGACCCAGGCTGACCTGGATCCCACTGACATCCAGGAATCTGAGCTTCCCAGATGATGGAATTAAGGGTGTGAATCACCATGCACACCCAGTTTAGGGTCTTTGGTTTTGCTAGTTTGTCTGCTTCTTTTAATTCCCATTTATGCATATATATATATATATATTCCATATGAGTTTTGTTTGTGTTTGTATGTTGCTCAGTTGGATTTCAAGTTTGTTCTGTGTCTTTATCCCCCAACTACTTGAATCTTTCCACTATTCTTCCCAAGTACAACTTGTTTATTTTCCCTCTGTTTCCAAACTCCTGTCCACATTCTCTCCTTATCCCTTCCTCTTTATTCTGCATAACTACAACCTCTCATAGCCTCAACAACCTCTAAATCTGTGGAAACTAACAGTACTCCTACTTCCTCTCCCAGATTCTGGGGCCACCCCTATCTTTTTCAGAGTACATACACTAACTCACTCTACATTGATCCACTGCTGAGTAACCAAAACCCTAGCATACTTCTATACTCAGCAACTGTTCCAGTCAAAAGGAACACTGTTGTTAACTTGCTACAAGGGCATTTGCACAACATGCATACTGAACATCTTGGGTAATTCCTGCTATTATTCTGGGCATAATATAAGCTACATCTGACACCTTGAGCTCCTACCCTGAAGATATAACTTCTGATCCACAGTTAAGAATATAGCTGATAACTAAACAATACAAGCATTAAAATAACTCAAGATGCAAAAATCTCTATGCAATAGTACAAGAAACACACACAAAAAGTCAAGACAATATAATTCCTCCAAAAATTATAAACCCAACAGTAATGACCTCCAGTGAGACTGAATTAGATGAAATGCCAGAGAATTCAAAAGAATGATTTAAATATGCTGAATGAGATCAAGGAATCAAGGAAGAAAACAAAGTTCTGATGATATCTCAAGAGAAGAAATCAACTTAATGAAAGAAGTAGATTGATCTAAGATATGAGTAAGGAAATACAAATACTGAAGAAATGCCAATCTGAAATACTCAAAATGAAAACCCCAGTAAGTCAAATCAAATGCTTAGTACAGCTGAGCATGGTGGCATATGCCTTCAATCCCAGCACTTGGGAGGCAGAGGTAGGAGGATTGTCATGAGTTCAAGGCTACCCTGAGACTACATAGTGAATTCTATTTTTTCTTTTTTTAATATTTTATTCATTCATTTTCAAGCATATATATATATATATATATAGAGAGAGAGAGAGAGAGAGAGAGAGCACCAGGGCCACCACCTTGTGGGTCTGGCTTATGTGAGTCCTGGGGAATTGAACCTGGGGCCTTAGGCACTGGAGGCAAGTGCCTTACCTGCTGAGCCATCTCTCCAGCCCCTACATAGTGAATTCTAGGTCAGCCTGGGCTACCTCAAATAAAACAAACAAACAACAAAAAAGAAACAGTAAAAAGTCTCACCCATAATAGAGTGGATCAAGGAGAGAAGAGACAATAGACCTTGAAGACAAGAAGGCAGATCTAGAGCATTGCAACAAAGGGGAAGACAAATTAATAAGAAGGTATGGATGGGAATTTCAAGACATCCAGGACACTGAAGAGATCAAACTTAAGAATTCAGGGTGTAGAAGAATTTCAATCTAAAACAATAATAGGAAAAAAATTCCTCTAAGTAGAAAAAGAGATGGCAATATAGACACAGGAGGCATTTAGAATAACAGACAAGACAGAGCAGAACTTCTCCTCGCCTTATTATAATTAAACTACTAAGCACAGAGACCAAAGAAAATATGTTACAAGATTTAAGACAAAAGCACTTAGTCTCTCTCTTTCTCTCTCTCTCTCTCTCTCTCTCTCTCTCTCTCTCTCTCTCTCTCTCTCTCACACACACACACACACACACACACACACACACACACACACGCAAGCCAATCAGGATAACCACAGATTACTCAACACAAACTAAAACCCAGAGAGCTTGGAGTTGGTTCTTTGAAAGAATAAATAAGACTGATAAGCCTTAGCGAAACTTACCAAAAGAAAGAGAGAAGAGATTCAAATTAATAAAATCAGAGATGAAAAGGGCATCATTAAAACAGACAATAATGAAATTCAGAAAATCATAAGAACATACCTCAAGAAACATAGACTCCATTAAAGTGGAAAACCTAAGAGAAATAGATGAATTTCTAGATACATATAACCTATGAAAATTAAAGCAAGGTGAGACAAGCCATTTAAAGAGTCCTGTTACAAGCCCTGAGATCAAAGCAAGTATAAAAATTCTCCCAACAAAAAACATCCATGGGCTAAAGCAATACCCTATCTCAAAACAACAACAACAAAAAAAAATGTCCAGGCCCAGATGGTCTCACTGGTGAATTCTACCAGACCTCCACAGAAGAACTAATGCCAAAGCTTCTCAAACTTTTCCATAAAATAGAAAAAGAAGGAATGCTACCAAACTCCTTTTCTGAAACTGCAATTATCCTGATACCAAAACCATATAAAGACAACAAAATGTGCCCAAAAGTCATAGATTGTTATTAGAAAGTTTCAGTGCCAGGGGTGGGATACCTTCCAGAATGTCATTAACCAGGGAAGCCCCTACTGCTCCCAAAACATTATAGGCTCTTTTCCAGGCTCTTGGTTGCCCACCAGAACTGGATGGTAAGACCCTATTGCCAAAGACCCCACATGTTTGGATTGGAGGTCGCTGAGAAAACAAGCTGGAGCAAGCTGCTAGATAGCCATCAGGAAGCTAGAAAGATCTTTGCAGCCTTTTAGGAAGTCATCAGTGGTCTTAACCAGCAGTGGACCATGCAGGCTTTACAGGCGGCCAACCCGGCCAAATGTACCAACTGGTGCAATAATGGCATGTCTGTTATGGGGGAAACCAACTGCTCTCTGATTGGACTTGAGGCAGGAATTCCTGCCTGGTAATAAAAATCTCATGGAAAGCTTATGGCTTGGAAGTTTATGAGTCCTGGCCGGGGGCGGGGGGCAGGGGTAGATCTTACTGTTGTCTGCTTAAAAGGATACATTATGTCACAAAACTACCCTCTAAGTACTTATGTTTAGGCCTGTATATTAATTCTATTCTCACTTTTGGTTAGAGAAACTTCTCTTTTCCAATGGTGGTAACCACTGGTATGACCCAAAACTCACCAACATGCCAAAAAGAAGTAGCAGTGGAGTGTTCAACACTAAACGAGATGTCTCTATTGCTCCCTCCAAGGCTCAGGGGCCATTGCAGAAGAGGTGGTGGAAAGAATGTATGAGCTGTGTATCTCAGGCTAGCATCTGACTCAAGATTCTCCCGCCTTGGCCTCTCAAGTGCTGGGATTATAGGCATGCATCTGGTGGGATTTTCATTCCTAATACTAAATATTCAGATTAAATGGTGATTATTTTCATTTCAATGATAATTCTTCAAATTCATTTATTTGTAGCAAATAAAGAGTGTTAGTTCCCTATTTATTTACCTTCTTGAATGTCTTTTCCTAAAGTTACATATTTTCTAAAATAATTTTGGAATATACTTGTTAAATTTATTTCCAAGTGCTTTTTATCTTTTCATTGCTATAGTGAATGTTGTCTTTTCAAACTTCAGTTTTCTAATTCACATGTAGAAATATTTTGTATGTTGATTTTGTACTCAGGAAATAATTCTCATCTTCTGAAATTTTTCTATAGGTTCTTAGAGATTTTCCAAACATATAACCATAAGACCTTACTTCTCTGTCCAAATCCTATGGCACAGTGTTGAATTTAAGTAGTGACAGTGGATATCTTTATTTTAATCTCAATTTCAGAGAGAACATTTCCAACATTTCATCACTGAATATTCAAGGCACAAAATACTGTACACTACCTTAGTCTGTATGTAAGACCTTCTATCAGAGGCCTACCCTATCTGTAGTGACAGAAGCAATCAGCTTGAGGCTGGAGGTTGAGGAAGGAGTGACAGCAAAGAGAACCAAGGGAATGCTCTGTGTGTGTGTGTATGTGTGTGTGCGCGCGCGTGTGTTTATATGAACACTGTGATAATGGTTGTACAGATTTGCACAGTTGTTAAAATGCAGTGAGTCAAAGGCATAAAACTGTGCTTTACTTTACTCCCTAATTATAATTATACTTTATACTAATTGTATGCTAATCATACCTAATTATACTCCCTAAAAAGTTAGTGTATATACAAAAAGTCTTGAGTCCCTTCTTGGGCCTGTGTGTCATTTCTTTCATGGGGGTCCTTTGCCCTTGTGTCTAAATTTTAATATATTTATTTATTTATTTATTTAAGACAGAGAGAACAAGGCAGACAGAAAAAGAGAGAAAGAAAGAAAAAGAAAGAAAAAAAAAGAAAAAGAGAGAAAGAGAAAATGGGTGTGCCAGGGCCTCCTGCTGCTGTAAACAAACTCCAGGTGCATGTGCCACTTTGTGTATCTGGCTTTAGGTGGGCACTGGGGACTTGATCCCAGCCAGCAGGTGTTATAAGCAAGTGCCTTTAACTGCTGAGCCATCTCGCTAGCCTCTGTGACTAAATTTTACACTCAGTTTGTCATAGGGACCATAGATTTTGGTTCACAAATCAAATATACTATTGCTGTTCCCTGAGGAGGTTGGGTCTCTCCTAGGGCTTTTATCACCCGGTTTGCTTTAGCAGAGACAGCAGAGGAGGAGATGGAGTACAGTGGAGCGATCTTTTCTTTCCAGATATAACGCCTCTTGAGTTTATGCCTTTGAATACATCCTTGCCAACTAGGGAGATGGCTTACTGTCTGAGACTCATATTCAATAACTATAGCATTTAATAGCTGTGAGGAGCTATTTTAAGTTATTTTCCAAGAGTTTTAGGTACTATAGCCCTCCTAAAATTTTTTAATTACCAGATAACATCAACAAAATAATATAGATGTTTACAAAGAAACTGTTTCCCTCACTTTTTCTATAACCTCTCCCTACCCTTTCCACGGAATATTGTTAATAGCTATTTGTGTCTCCCACACATTTTTCTGTTTTTGTATACACACAGACACCCATACAAGCTCATTCTTCCAAGTGTGACCATAATTAGTTAGAAGATCAAGCTTTAAAACAACAAAGACAATATATGCCTTTTGGGGAAGAATAAATTCTATTATACCTCATTCTTCACATTACATACCTATATGAAATACTGTAACTTGACTGGATGTGGTTGTGCACACCTTTAATACCTGGGTCGTTAGGCACTGCAGGCAAGTGCCTTTAGCCATCTTGCCAGCCCCCTGGACCTATTTTAATACCATCTGGAGGCTGGAGAGATGGCTGAGTGGTTAAGGCACTTGCTTACAAAGCCCAAGGACCCAAGTTCAATTCCCCAGTGACCACATAGGCCACGATGCACAAGGTGGTACATGTATCTGGAGTCCATTTGCAGTGGCTGAAGCCCCTGGCATGCCCACTCTCTCTGTCTATCTCTTTTCTATTTCTGCCTGCAAATTAATTAATTAATTAATTAATTAATTAATTAATTAATTAAAAAGTAATACAATCTGCTCTGAGCTAGGAACCTAGAAGGCTGAAAACTACATTCCCCTGATACTTTTGTAAGGTAAGTTTTCCTGGCATATCTTTTACATTTTTATTTTATACATATAACAGGTTATACACTTTTATCTTTTATCCCCTCACCCCTGTTTCCATTTCCCTGGGGCCCTCCTCAATGGTGTTATGGAATTCACTGTAGGATCATGAAGGTCTCAGCCAGTCCCTATGGGGGCCTCAGGGTATTCTGTGGCTCTCACAATCTTTCCACCCGCTCTCCTGCAATGTTCCCTGAGCCATGGAAAGCTTGTTGGCAGTCTGATTTTGTGTAGAGTTCTCTGTAGCCTTTGGATTTCTGCTCTAATGGGTTTTGATTGCTCACCATCACCCTGGAGCTGGTTGTCAGGCTAGCAGTAAGACCAGTATTCATGTTGTCACTTCCTCTGTAAGTTCTTCTGGGCCCTGGGAGGTCTCCTGGTGGGCAGTTGACTATTTCCTTCTCTTATCCATCGATTTCAGCTGTCCTCCATTTTCTCTACCATCTATAAAATAAAGCAGATTCTCCAAACAAGAATGAGAGCAGCTTGGGTTAAAGGGATATACAAGGTTATTGGAGAGCTTTTTGGTGTGCAAGTCCACTCTCTTCTCCAGAGAGCAGTGGGGGGGGGTCTCTCTGACATCTGAGTTTCCTGACCATGGGATTCTGACTTGGTTTCCTTTACCAGATATGAGTTCTCTCCCACTGAGCAGGCCCCATGTCCAGAGTTGGTTATCCACAGAGGCTGTGTACCACTATTGCACAAATGTGTACTTCTTGCCTGACTGGTTAATTTCATAGTCTGCAGAGTCCCTTGCTTATTCATGTTGGTGGTGACCATTGTCTTCCAGCAGCTCCCATACAGCTTTCCAGAACTAGGAGGGCTCCCCAGGAAGGAGCTGGCTTCCCTTTTGGTTTCAGCATAGTATTCTGATATCCTGTGACCACAGGCTGTGGTTTCTTCAGCAACAGGCTCTTACCTTTCAGCTATGGCAAGTAATCAAATGTATTGACAATGGCTTACATTGTTTTGGGGACCTCATGGGTCTCCTAGGCCAACAGCTCACTGGGGTAAGCAATTTAATTTTGTGCCTGGGATTTGCCAGCCACAGTCCATGAGTTTAAGGTTAAGCTTTTACCCTACTCCCGCTTTTTTTTTTTTTATAGCTATATCTTGTAGAGTGCTACTCAGAAGGAGAGCTTCTATGAAACTGATTCATGTTGTTTTAACTTTTGTGTAATTCACTCCCCTACCTCTTAGCCCTCCAAGCCTCTCTCACTCCCCCATAATCGGCCCTCCCTTAACCTATCAAGTAACTCCTCCTCTCCTCTCTCCCTATCTATTTCTTCTCTCTACTGGACTAATTCTAGATTAATTCCCATATTCTTGGTACTTGCTATCATTTTCACTCATCTCTAATTGATCCTAGTTATTATTTTCATGGATTGGATGATTATTCATTTATTTATTTATTTTCCTTTTTTATTGTCCATAGTGAGTTACATTATTTAATGGGCAAACAATGAGTTGTTATCCCCAATTCCCCAATGCCCCTCTTCCCCATCCCCAATCGGCTGGATATCCTCCTCCGTCGGCCGTCTGGATCAGTCCTTGCTGCAGGGAACCATCGACAGCCTAGTAGTCAGCCCGGTTCTCACAGCCCTAGTATGTTGTTACTTAGGGGTGCCATGTCTCTGTTGATCCTAGTTATTAATCCCCGATGAGAAAATATATGCAGTGTTTGTCTTTCTGTGCCTGTGTGACCTCGCTCAGAATGATTCTTTTCCAACTCCATCTATTTTCTTTTTTTTTAAGTCTTAAATATATATTTATTGTCCATAATGAGTTACATTATTCAGTGGGCAAACAATGAGTTGTTATCCCCAATTCCCCAATGCCCCCCCTCCCCATCCCCAATCAGCTGGATATCCTCCTCCGTCGGCCGTCTGGATCAGTCCTTGTGGCAGGGGACCCTGGAGAGCCTAGTACTCAGCCCGGTTCTCCTGGCCCAAGTGTGTTGTTACTGAAGGGTGCCATGCCTCTGGATAGTCTCCCCCACCACGGCTCTTACAATCTTTCCGCCCCCTCTTCCGCATAGTTCCCTGAGGGCTGCTTTAAGGTTGTGAGTTTAGGGGTCTTTGTGTCGAAGATCGTTGGTTTCTGTCTCACTGGCTTATCCTGTGTAGATTGAATGTCTGTGGCTATGGGTCCCTCGTTCCTCCCGTCATTCTCTGTGGGGTTCCATATGGATCCTCCATGGTATGACTGTGGTGGCTCCTCTCTTGTCAGAATCTCAGGTATTGGTTGGTAGGGTTAGATGGTCCCCAGCTCTCTCGATGCATCCTGAAAAATACAAGCACAATCTCCATCGGAGAGTGTGATCAGTGTAGGTTAACAAATATACACATTTCTGGTTTACCTAGAGTCTATTTCTAGTAGCCTCCTCGTTAATCGCTCCCTTAGTGCATCTTGTCTTGGGATCCCAAGAGTACGGGATCCGGTGACCATCGCCCTGAATCCCAAGTTCCAGACAAGGGGTCCCCCTCACTAAGTGGAAAATTGGCCGAATTAGAAAGTTGTTGAATGTCTCCCCCAGGCTCAGGTTTCTCCGTTGCACAAATGCTCCTTTCTTGGTTTGCTGTTCTCTCCCAGTAGGGGGTGTGGTCAGCCTACTCATGACTGCAGATTGTGTTTCGTGTCAGTAGTCTCTGTTTACTCCAGCTGTTGTTGATCATTTTCCCCTGGCAGCCTGTGCCGTGCCTTCTAGCACTACACTAACTGCCTTCTGGGGGCTGGATACCATTCCGGACGTTGAAGGGTCTCTCAATGCTGGTCAATTGCATTCTGTGGTTTCTTCAGCAACAGGGTTTTGCCTCAGGCCTAGGGAGGGCACCCAAGAGCTTTGACAGAATTCTGTCATGTTGTTGGAATCTCATGAGTCGCTTTGGTCAACAGCTCAGTGAGGGAAGGAACCAGTGGATGGAACCAGGGGTTGTCCAGCAGCTCTAATTATTCACAGGCTTAGACTCTCTCCCCTACCACTCATGGCCCCTCTTGCCAGATGACGCTCACTACTTACTCAATAGGTTACAATATGATCGTGAGGATTTTATGTTTTTGAACCTAATATGGTTTATCCTCAGGTTTAAGCCATTCCCCACCTCCCATCACTTACCCCTCATTCATAATCTCTCACTTCTTACTATTAGTCTGCATAAAGAACACGGTTATCCTGGTTAAGGACCACATATGAGGGAGAATATGCGGTGTTCGATTCTCTGTTCTTTTGAGTGTTCGCTTAGTAAGATCTGCTTGAAATCAGACCATTTTTTCCTAAATTTCGATACACCATTTTTCCTTTCAGCTGAGTAAAATTCCATCATGTAAATATACCACAGTTTCTCTATCCATTCCTCCATGGATGGGCATTTGGGTTGATCCCAATACTTGGCTATTATGAATTGAGCTGTTATAAATATAATTGTACAAATGTTTCTGTGTCGAGATGTGACATCTTGTGGGTAGATGCCTAGTAGAGGGATAGCTGGGTCCATTGGTAGTTCTATGTCTATTCTGTTCAGGAGTCTCCACACTGCTTTCCATAGTGGTTGAACAAGTTTGCAATCCCACCAGCAGTGAATGAGGGTTCCTTTTTCCCCACATCCGCGCCAGCAACGATTGTTGTTGGTTTTCTTTATTATTGCCATTCTGACCGGGTAAGGTGGTATCTCATTGTGGTTTTGATTTGCATTTCCCTGATGCTTAGGGATGCTGAGCACTTTCTCAGGTGAGAAAAGGCCATTTGTGTTTCCTCCTCTGTGAATTCTCTGTTGAGATCAGTGCCCCATTTTGTGAGGAGGCAAATTGGATTTTTGCTATTAATTTTTTTGAGTTCTCTGTAGGTTCTGGAAATCAGGCTTCTGTCTGTGTTGTAGCTGGCGAAGATCATCTCCCAATTTGAAGGGGGTCTATTGACTTTGAGAACGGTGTTTTTGTCTGTACAGAAGCTTTAGAGCCTGATCAGGTCCCATTGGTTAAGTGACTGTTGCACTTCCTGGGCTACTGGAGATTTGCTCAGGAAGTTGTTCCCTACTCCTATCTCATGTAGGGTTCCTCCTACTTTTTCTTCCAGGGTGTTCAGGGTTACAGGCTTGATATTGAGGTCTTTGATCCATTTGGATTTGATCTGTGTGCATGGTTAGAGGAGTGGGTCTAATTTCATTTTTTTACATGTGTTTATCCAGTTTGTCCAGCACCATTTGTTGAAAATGCTATCTTTGGCCCAGCATACATTGTTGACACCCTTGTCGAAGACTAAGAAGCTGAAGTTATTTGCATTAAAGGCTGGGTCTTCGAGTCTATTCCACTGGTCAGACTGTCTGTTTTTCTGCCATTACCATGCTGTTTTAGTTACTATGGCTTTGTAGTGTGTTTTAAAGTCAGGTATGGTGATACTTCCTGCATAATTTTTTCTGCTCAGAATAGTTTTAGCTATTCGAGGTCTCTTACCCTTCCAGATAAATTTTGAGATTATTTTTTCAATGTCTGTGAAGAAAGAGCTTGGGATTTTTATTGGCACTGTGTTGAATCTGTAGATTGCTTTTGGCAGGATTGCCATTTTTACTATATTGATTCTCCCTAGCCATGAGCATGGAATGTCTTTCCATCTCGTCACATCCTCCTCTATTTCCCTTTTGAGTGTTTCAATATTTTCTTTATATAAGTCTTTCACAACCTAGGTAAGTGATATTTCCAGGTATTTTATTTTATTTGAGGATATAGAGAACGGGACAGTTTCTCTGATGTCTTTTTCCGAATGCTTGTCTTCTGTATATAGAAAGGCTACTGATTTTTGTGTGTTAATTTTGTATCCTGCCACTCTGCTGAAGGCATTGATCACCTTCAGGAGATTACTAATACTGTTCTTTGGATCTGATATATATATAAGATCATGTCATCTGC